>PXOD01000125.1:0-92854 GCA_003012165.1 Paramyrothecium roridum | reverse complement strand
TTTTTTTTTTTTTTTTTTTTTTTTTTTTTTTTTTTTTTGGCCAACCATGATTAACAGCGCGCTCCTTTATGGGCTCTATAAGCTCACCAGCCGAAATGACGAAGTAACAACTCCCGACATAAAAGTGGAAGAGCCAGCGGCCCCGAAATTCCAACCTGCACGCCATGTGCAAAATGTATCCATTATTCCTGAAGGCGAGGCAAACATCAACAATGATCCGAGAGACGTCTTCATTGCATCGAGGGTTGTCCTCGGAGGTGCAGGCGGCGGGGCCTTGGGCCTCATTGAGAAGTACGGGTTCGGTGCCGTGAAGGCTGTCACAACGCTGGGCCTTACAGTTGCGCTTGACGACGCCCCAGATCCAACACATCACTGGTGTGTTGTTGTTGGTGATTACCTGCATCAGCTACAGTCCACATCATTTTGGAACGGTTGGAACTATTACACCAACGAGGAGTTCAGCATGAGCGGTGGATGGACCAAGTACAAGCTTGGCGTCACCAACTTCAATGATGCTGCGCTCGTGAACACTGGTATGTGAAAGCGAGCCAAATAACTGATCCAAGTCCATGAGTCGGTCCTGATGGTTTTAAATGTGCAGCTTCCAAAGTCATGAACGAAATGCCTGAGGTTTACAACTTCATCGACAACAACTGCCAGCACTTTTCCCTTAGGATGCTCGATAGGATCTTGCGTGACGGGCGCAAGAAGGTTAAGAAGTTCAACCAAACCTATGGCCAGATGAGCATGGAGCCATATCCTCTGCTCAACACTACGAAGGTCTACAAGATTGGCGAAGAGCCTACCGAGGAAGACAATCAGAAGGCGCAAGAGCCGGCGCAAATCAAACCAAAGCCAGTCGAGCCTGTCGTAATTGCCTTGCCAACTTCGGAAGAAGAAGACGATGTTGACGATACTCCCGACAGGAATGGTGACATTGCTGTCATTGACAGCGAGGTGGATCATTTGAGATTGCTGGAAGAAGCCGTAAGCATCATGATCCAGAACACCCCGACAATGAGGGATATTGCCCAAAGCACCTAATATGGAGCTGTATTGTGTAATGGCTGTCTGAAGAGCCGCTACTAGGATTGGGGAAAGACTAGAATTTACAGATCAACTTATCACAAAATGTTACATGCCGTAGCATCCTCTTGCCTCAGCCCTGGGCTTGTTTCGGTACATATCTGAGGTAGTATGATATTCAATTTGGCGATAACTTTTTCGCTTAGAAGTGCTCCGGTATTTCTTGAAGGATTGATTATCAGATAGGCAATGTCTGGATATTCGCGGATATAGTATGTTACGATGGTGAATGCGTATCATTTGGACTGAGACCTCAAATCAGCAGAAGAATTGTAGAACAGACTACTTGATTGACAACTCGTAGCAGAATATTTGGCTGTGAGAACCGCATATGAACCCTGGAACGATTGGCGCGGATAGCGTTGATATTGAGAGTTCCATGTGACTCCTTTCGGCTTAACCGATCAACACCTTCGACAGAGTCGATGCAAAGTACCGTAGTAGCACTGCTAAACTTTAGTACGAATCAGTCCTTGAATCGGCATTTGTTTCCATATGTTGCGGAAACGTCGGCAAAACCGCGCATTGAGATGACATCCAGCTCCTCATCATGGGTCAATCAGCATCTCGTTATGGTACTGTCCAAGCGTCAGATTTGTTCCTTCAAGCACCTGAAGAAAACAAACGTATACACAAGGAGAGAGGGCCACCAATGTCATGGAGTGGTTGTCTTTGCCAAAGATGATGGGGTTGGTTGGGATTGTCGCTCTCAGCCACGTCATCGCCAACGAGATACAGCGGTGCCTCGCGAGAATCAAAGGGCTGAATGGCCCTCGCGGGTGGCCTATCGTTGGAAACATCTTGGACATTCGGCAAATGGCGGCGCAAAAGTATGTTGAATGGTCCAGGGAGTATGGCGACGTGTACTAGGTCCAGCTTGGCAACACGCCCATCGTAGTGGTCAACAGTGCCGTCTCTGCCAAGAAAATCTGGCTGTCCAACTCGCAGTGTCTAGTCTCAAGGCCAGAAACATTTACATATCACAAGGTATTTCACATCCCAGTATAATCAATGTCGCTAATGCATTTTAAACTGTCGCTTCTGGGTCGGCCGGCCTCACAATTGGCACCTCACGTTTCAATGAGTCCCTCAAAAGGCGAAAGAAGGGAGCAGCAGTGGCTTTGAACCGCCGGGCCATTCAGTCCTACACCCCGTTTCTGGATATTGAATCCCGCGACTTTGTCCGCGACCTCTGGGTCGACAACCCATAGTGTCATTGCAGGTTCTGCCCTTCTGTAGATAAACTCATCTTGTCGACTATATCGAATTTGCTCTTCGGCTTCCAATATTGAAAAGTACTGATTAGTATCCCTACTCTAATAGCTATCGTATTTTATCGTCAAAACTTATGGCGCACGCGTCTCCAAGCATGTTTAAGTCTGTCAAAACCATGCGATTCTTTCTGCACAACGACTGCCGCGTCTGCTTGCTTTGAACTCGCCAATGCCTCATTTTCGGTCGAAGTATAGGTCTCTATAACGCCCTTACTCCCTGATGAACTTTTTGGAGTGAGTGTCAGTAGTCCTTGGCAAATTATTTCATCTCCATTTATGTCAAGCCATACATCTTCTGGTAAATGTTGGCGCAGCTCTTGCCACTCTTCTGGCCTAAACCTGACGCCAGCTTCCGCGAAGAATTTGAGGATCGGCTGAGCATGGGCGAAGTCGTAGTCGCTTCTTCGGCAGTGAAACTGTGACCAGCGATGCCATGCACTCACCGGATCCGCTCCTCGTTCTAGCAAAATGTCACGCAGGTCCGGTTCTTGGTAGCTCCCACATGCAATTGCCATCTCCAGCAATGTGTCCAAGCCTTCGTTGCTCGTTTTGGTAATCTCGCTCGCCGAAGCCTCTAGAAAGAGATGCTTTAGATACCGATGGAGACGATACTCTACGGCAACCGTCGTTCTCGGACGGCGCGGGGGAAATTCCTTTTTGACGCCCTCGTTGCTCCATGCTAACTTCTCTACCAGTCGAAAGACCTCAGAGCAGAGCTGAAGATAGCGGGCTTGTGTTACTGCATCGTCGGCTTGTAGCATGTAGAGACACTGCATCGTATTTTTGATCAGCCGCTCAACAGGTTGCGCTGGTGAGAGACGCAGTTGCGAATTGAGCTCTACGTTTAATTGGATAATGTAGGCGGCCATAATTCCATACAATGGTGTAAACTTTGCCGACATTATTCGGAGCTGGAGTCGTGTTTCCTCTTCGTCCAGGTAATCCTTAACCGTACGATGCAGAAAAGATACACCTAACCCAGGCGAATGGTCTATCATGGAGACTTGTTTCTGGATTTCGAGCAGTCCTCCACAACGTGTGATGACACGGGTTGTCATATTTTGACTTTTTTCTTCAATCATCTGCTGCGTTAGATTCGGCGGCTTGACTGCGGAAACCAGGTCTAGCTCGGAAGCTAAGGCAAGTTGGAACAAGGTCAACTCCGTGAGCGGCGCATCGATGGCCGAGGCTGCCTGCACCAATCTGAATATTATACCCCTTTCGCTTTCATAGAACCTGTCCGCGTTGAAGATTATCTGGTTGTAGAGACCGGTAAGTTCCTTGGGGGTTTCCTGCAAACGCCTCTGCAAGTCCGATATCGCGTCCTTGTTGCCCAAGCCACGGATGATGGATGTTACGACTAGCTTAACCCAGAGGAACACGCCTTGTGCACTACTAACAAGCTCGGTTTGCAATGCCTCTGCAGGTCCGGGAGCTTGCTCAGCTAGTTGAATCCAGTTTGTATGGCTCCTGAGTCTGTCCTCAACGTAGTGCGCAATATCGGCGTAGGTGAAGTCTTGTAACCGCAGCGAAGGTTTATCATGAAACGCATCGATGAATGCCTGGTGTGGACGGCTAGATATAAGGCATTTGACATTGGGAAGCTCTGATAAGCCCTTGAAAAACTCGGCTATTTCGAGATCTTCCCCCTCAAACTCATCCAGACCATCCACAAAGAGGCAAGTCTTGATTGGGTATTGAGTCTGGGATAAAACGCAGATCAAAGAGTTCTTCAAAGATTTCAAAGTCCAAGAGGGCCGCTGGACCATATTTAGCAACAAAGATCCCGGGAGAGTAAGGTCTGATGTCTGATGTATATGAAACTTACCGCGAATGCCGTAAGGTTCAGAAACCACGCATCACTAGAGTTTGCGCCTTGCTTGTTGACAGTCCTCACGTATCTCCTAGACCACTCCTCTGGAAAGGCAATGGGGAGGAGTTGCGGTCTTCTCTGGCAGAGTTCGTACAAGAGCGAGCGTAGTAGGCCAACCTGGGATCTCTGATCCTTGCTCCCGCTTGACCAGAAGAAGAACTTTCCAACATTGAGATCCGATTCGACTGGCGAGTCGAGTTTCCACAGCTGTAAAAGCATCTCAGTAGATGGATGTAAGATGATGAATTTCATAAGAGTGGATTTTCCAGAGGCAGGTTTTCCGCTAATCCAATATAGTTTCTCGTTGCTCGTTAAGAATGATCGGAAGTCGCTCCAGATTCTCTTCTCAGGTCCTTTGCCAGGCATTTCTGCTGCATCTGTGAAGATCCAGGAAAAAGTCTTGGTGTAGGCATCATCAACAGCAGTATATCGAGACTGAAGGCTGTCGAAGCCAAGGCTCTTTAAAAGCTCGCCAGCTACTGTTTCTCTAATACTTTTCTCTTGCAGCGCGAATGCATGTACCTTGGCGGTGTAATCCGAATGCATCGTGGCCGAGGGTGCAGCCATTGCATCGTCAATCAAGTCCCGTCTTCGATGTGGCTTGGTGACTTCGAATTCCCGGTCCTTGATGACCACATTTTCTATCAGTCGCTCGTTCCTTGCTACCAGGAGCTCGGTCCGGCTCAACAACAGGCTAAGCGCTCTAGTTTGAGACTCGAGAGTCAGGTTGGTGGTTTCTTGTTGGCTGAAAAGGCTTTGAATAAGGATCCTGTTTTCAGAAGAGAGAGAGTTAAATTTGTGGGACTGCTCTATCGTGACGGTCATCATGGCGTTCATTTTGGCACTGTACGATTGGTTAGATTGAAAATACTAAGGAGGACGGCTGCCGTGGGGTTGTTGAAGCAGTCAAAGGGAACAACCCACCTGAGGGACACGAGAATCGTTGAATTCACGGCCTCCCTAGCATTCGCTAACTGGTCCTTGAGAGAATCGATTTCTGATGTAGACCAGGTTCGCTGGAGCCCCAACCGAAATGCTTTCCATTTTGATCGTTTCGGTGTCTTTCCACCGCTGCCGATTGGGACTTTGATGGAATCGAACTTATTGATGAGTCGGTTCGCGACATCCTGGCAGTCGTTGGTGACCTTCTCCAAAAGCTCATTGCTCTGCGCCAATTCATCCGCTGACTCGACAAACCTGGCATCGTTGGCGACCTTCAAATTAAATCCATGGCACTGATCGAGTGCTGCGTCGCTGACCTCGACAAACAAGCCGGCAGATGCAGCCGCCTCCAGGTCATCCTTCAAGGCTCCCTTATCGAGAATTTCTCGCACTTTAAACAGGAGTTTGACGCCGGATTCAGTAAACTGCAAGACGTTCCCGGCCAAGGCTACTGCGGCAAGTATTTCCATATTGCTTCACTCACAGCAGCCGCAGACCAGGCCTACTTCGGATGTGAGAAGAAATGAATCAAAACGTGAAGAATCATACCTAACCTCAAGGTCCTCGCTTTTCTTCTTAGGCGCTGTGGTTTCTCCCCGGCAGTGGTGGCTTATTGTGGCAGAGCCTGACCAGGGTGGACGATCCCAGCAGGCAGGCTCGGGAAGCGCCTCTTTTTTGCTAGCCTTCCGGGTCGTATTTTATAACCAATGATCAGCGTTGACAAATCACCCGCTCACCAATGAGGCGGTGATTTTGCCCAGCGAGTCAGCCGCCGCAAGCTTAGCTTGGCGCTCTCGCTCCCCCATGTCTGACCCCGGCAAAAGCTGAGAAAAGCCTCTCAGGCTGCCTGATGCTCCTATCCAATCAAAGATTTGCCGCTGCATGATGCATGTCCATGCAACCCTTGCTGTCTCATGAGATCTCATGATGTTTGTGCCAGAAGCCCTGATTCTTCGAAGCGAGGTTAATCTGCCTTCATATTATCTCCTGCTTTCCCACTCGCTAATTCGGGCGTCCGGGTATTCCTCTGCTTAGCATGAGCCAACTCGTTTAATAATAGGCGCAGATTCTTGGGTTCAAACGTGCTTAACACTGCCCTGCATCTCAAGTCGAGGATAATATCACCAACGGTTGCAACAGACACACAAAGCATCATGGAAGTCTTGGGAGTCACTACCTCCGTGGCTATTTTAATTGCGTCTGGCTTGCTTGTGGGCGCACCGATGCTTCGCCGCTTCGATTCTGGGAGGGAGCATTGGGAAAGATGCCGATCGGAGTCAATGGGGGCTTGGGCCAGATACACCACTCGCAGATTCTCATGGAACCAGCTATCATTTGATGTGGCTTTCGCAACCCCTGTTATCTTTATAGGCCGTCCACGAATGATTCATGGACCGGTGGTGGGAGAGCCGTTATGGTTTCTCGACGGGTCCCGAGATAGTAGGGGAGAAGTAAACATGGGTGAAACCCATCCAGGCAGTGCAAGACTCGAAGATAAGATCCTCCTCCGCTCTGGCGCGAGGAGTGACGATAGTATCTCTTGGCCTTATCTCCTATCCGCATTACACAAGTTGGAGAACGAATCTACGTCCTGGCAAACCAGGCAATATGATGGGGCATCGAAGGATACGAACCTGCCGAGGTCTTCGTCCGTCATCGTACAAAGTTGGAGTCGAAGTTACTCGTCAGTGCCAGCGGATGTGGCCACGCCATTTGCTCTAAGTAGCCTGAGCGATCTCGTGGCCATGGCAGCGCAATTAGGCCTTTGCTGGTCTACGTTTGACTGCGACAATTCCCACTTTTATGCGCGTGGTAACGGTTTTATCCTCACGGGATGCCAGAAAAGCATTGGGCATTGCTTCCGGTTTGAACGCGTAAAAGATTCAACATTCGAGTGCCATCGCATGATACCGGCCATTGAAGCCGGAGAATATTGCTTCGGACTTGTGCCTACTATTTTCCGTCCACGGGATGGTCAGGGGGACCTGCTGTCAGCCGACCTCGTTCGAAACGCACCGAATATTGTTCCAACACTCAGATTGGGGAGTGAGATGGAAATACTGGACACTCTTGCTTACATTGGCTGCAATATCGCGACTCAAAGGTTGTTTAGGGAATCTGCTGGTAGGAGTGAGCATTTGTTTCCCAGTGGGTTTTCCTGAAAAAACGAAAAGAATCACCTCATCAACAATATCTAACAATGTGCAGTGGCTTTTGAGCTTATAGGAATGCTAGCTTTACCAGTTCACATTAGAGCAACGTCCTTCCGCAGACTTCCAAACCCAACAACACATCACTGGCGTGGAGACTCTTTCGATGCGCCATGTGCGCTTGCAGCTTTTAAAGACCAGATTGCCTACTCTTCGAGCATTACACATACAGAGCAGATCGAAGAAATGCTTCATTTCATAACTGCTATCGAGAGCGAGTACGATGCAGAGCCCATTGGGCAGTCGTTTCGACTTCTTGATCAACTCCACAATGCCCTGGACCGGATGGATAATTACCTTATTTCCGCCAACACGCAGCTCGAAGTTCTCACTGTTGTGCGCAACCATCTGCAGGCCGTACACAGCCATCTTAATGATGGAAGCAATACGTTTGATAGACTCGATACAGCATTGCCACATGAAAAAGAGGCAGCCCTACTGGGTATATACTTCGACACAATACGGCCGTCTGTGGCTGGTCTGCCAGCAACAGTGCCTCAGAATGGAGCAACTATTCATGACCCGATAGGCTCCTTGGAAACCGCGCAACCTAAATTACGTGGCCGTGCCTTGAAGGGCCTGGCTCTCGGCATTGAGGAGAAGCTGACCAATACGTGGTGTGTCCTGATGTTTCGAATGATTTGCTGGTTTATGCTTCATGATTTTAACAAGGACGATGTACAAATTCCGAAAAGCTGGTTGTATGGTAGTGCTGTACCAGCATATATTCTGTAAATACTTAATACGAGTTAACGTCTATGCATAATAGGAATTACTGCGGTTAGCCTATTTTACTTAAACTTCAGATCTAAAAGCGGAAGTGTGCTTTGGTAAGATGGTTTTTTACCGCGTAGTCTCTGGCTATTAGGGCAATGTGAAACCAGGGAATTCAATAGGTCTATTATATCCTAAAACCCGAATCTTGAGACTTATTCTGGCTTGTCCCTATAGAAATACCCATTATATTGCGGAATATCCTTCGCAGTATGCAGTTATGCAACCCGGTCCTTTATAAATTGTTCAATAGTTAGTTTAAGCTTAGTCTCGACCAGGTTTAAGTTATCGATAGTATCTAAGCACATAATGCTTATATAAGGGAACACATCGCCCTTATAATATATAAGCGAGCTATAGGAGCTGCAAAAGTAGTTAATTATAGTATTGCTCTTATAATAATTATCTTATTTTGACCGAAAGCCTTAAAATTATCATAGCCGCGTTTATACCTAATGTATATATTGAGTATAGTAAAGTTGGAGGTAAATATAGAGGCGGGGATCTTGCGATAATTAATGTAATTATAGATAAAGCTATTAATATAGCCCGGGGCTTATATAGGCTATTGCTTCTGTTAGTGCAAAGTTTAGCTACTAGGTTTAGCATAAGCAAATAAGGATGTATAAAAATAACTTATATAGCTCTGTAATAGTAGGTTGCTATAGCCTTGTGGTTATTAGACTAGCCATTATATAATAGATTAGCTAAAGGTAGATATAGCTTGGTTTTATTGGAGTTAGCAATTGTATAATGGTTATAGAATTAAGGATAAGCGCCTCAATGCTGCACTGATGATTTTATTTATTATTGCTAGTAGAAAAAGATGATTATGCCCTGGAATGCTACGAGATATTTATGTGGAATGGGATGACCTCTTGTTGCCGTTTAAATGAGGAGCCAGCATTACTGTCCGCCCACCCCGAGGTTCCTTCACAACCTACAGTGTGTTAGTTGATGATGGTGCTCGAGTTACTCCGATTGGTCTGAAATGGATCGTGAGGGGTTCACGAAGTCGTGGAGCTCTCCCATTGGTTGCTGATTTATCATCACAACTTTGGTTCAAAGTTAGGGACGTGTCTTCAAGTCGGTTATCAGCTGGCTTGGCTTAGCTTATGTAAATTTATACTTCCATGGCTTTCCATAGACCTGGACACTAGATACGTGAGCCCATAGGAATACTCCGCATCAACCTACATCTATTGGGAGCTTTCGCAGTGCTCCAAGGCTCGATGGGCTACGGGTAATTGCAACCACACGCACTTGCTACAGATGTTGGACGTTGAACCAGCGAATGTAATATACTCTGTGTCACCAATGAAACGTGATGGACCTACAAAAGTGTTGAAGATACTTTGGGTGGTGTCTTGACACAATCGATATGTGAGATTTTTAGGATTGAAACCTCCCGACGCCCACCTCACCCAACACCCATCTGAGCCAAGTGCTGGTGCTCGTTACAAAGCGAGCTCTTGAAATGGCTTGATAATATTCTCACAGTAAAATCGCTGAAAATATTCATCCCAAGAAAGCATGCTTCGGGCGCAAAGCATCAAACACCCCTCCACTACCTTGATATGCGGCGGTAGCAACTTGACCGTACTCAGTTCCAGCCAGCGCGTGGCCGCGCCCATGCGCTCCCGATATGTCCTTGGGACACCCTCATCATGTCGATCCGCCCATGCCGCCATGGACTTCTGGTGCAGAATCTCTAAAAGCACAATGGCGAGTTCCAGCATGGTCGACTTGGCCGCCTCGGTTGTCGAATCCACGGAGCAACTCCCTTGTGCCCCTAGTACGGCTGGATCGATCGTCTTCTCAATGTACGGAGTGCGGAAGGGATCTTGAGATCGCCGTTGAAGGCAGCGGGCTTGGTCCTGCTTCGGGATAGATATATCGTCAGGCTCTTGTGTATCTCCTTGGCAGTGCGGGGGCTTATCTCAAGTTTCTTATAAGGATATAAGCCAATTAGTATTCTATAAAATTAGAATACTTCTAGAATTAAAAATATAGAGGACTTATAGGGGCCTTTAAGGCGATATATCAAGTACTTATTTTCTTCCGAAGAATATACGATATACTTCCTAAGCAGCCTTTTCTCCCTATAAATATGAAGTAATTTAGCTGTACGTGGGGGCTGATGAAGCAAGAATGGAGATGTTGACTTTCAATAAGCCCCCGCACTGCTAAGGAGATCCAAATCTATCTACGCCATCCTTCGAGCGGCCGTCTCGTCTCCACTATGCCGGGTCACCTACTAAAATGCGGACGACGCCGGCAAGATCTCCCATCAACTAACTGGTCGCATTGGTCTCGGCCTAGATCTCGCGTCATACCCCTGGCTCAGCTGAATGGCTGTTGGTTCCAGCCCCACAACACCATTTCAGTGATAGTGTCTTATCTCATGGTCAGCTTACCACTAGCTTGCCCACGGCGCGGTCCCTGCGCCGATGCGCTAAAGCAAAATCTCAAGCTTTCTTTCCCCTGACCAACGTGCGGACGTGTGAGCAGGATACTTTTTGCGTTGCTTTGGGCCCTCAAATTAGGCTCAAACGAGAATACCGGGACTTCTTTGGGACCAACTAAGGCAAACTCAACCGAGTAGACTCCATGGCCGGCGAAAGAACGCCTCTATTGTGGAATGCCGCTGCGCTTGACGACCCTCACAAGCAATTCTGCGCGCTGACCGGCGTACCTCCGTCAAATGCCAATGACAAGCATGCCTACGCCGGGCCTAAAACGCTCTACGGACGGGCCACAAAGCGATATGCCCAAGCACGCCGTGCCCACAGCTTCATGACGGCGCTCAGCAACACACTGCTGCTCTCGCAGGTAGTTCTGGGCGCCACTCTCACCGCGCTCGGCGCCAGCGAAAGCTCGCATATCCTGATTACGGCATTTGGCGTTGTCAACACCGTCATCGCGGGGTTGGTCGCCTATCTCAAGAGCCGCGGCCAGCCGGCTCGCCAGCGCATTTTCCGTGACGATCTCGAGCGCGTCGTGGACGAGATGGAGAACTCGGAAATCATGTGGCTAGGGATCGCGCAGGGTGTCCATGGCTACAGCGAGATCGACATCGACGACAAGGTTACTGTGCGCAGCGAAGTGGCACGCCTGACGCGAGTATATGAGAAGGCCGTTCGCAACTTTGCCATGTCAAATCCCGACAACTACCTTATGGGACAATCGGAAGGCAGTGGCTTGGCTCTCAGGCCACGTGCAGGCTTAGGCGGTCTCTTACCTCCTCCGCCAGTCGCGCAGCCCATAGCGGCACCGTCAGCCCCGACACAGGACTCCAGTTTGTCAGCTCCGCCCGTTGAGGATCCGGATGAGAGTCCGGCATCTGCTCCGAACAAGAGCAAGCCATCCACCCCACCACCCGAGGAGAGCAATGGAAAGGAGCCGGCAGAGAGCACAAAGGATGGAGCTCCTACGTCAAGCGGAGAAGCCGATAAGGGACATCCGGGAAGTTCTACCGCCAAACTTCCAGTCATCAGTGTCGAGCGTTCTCATACTTGAGTGGGATGTACTCACCCCATTTTTATGATTGGATAAACATAGCAAAGCGTCAATGAAGATTTGCCGTTTCCAGAGGGGCATGGCGCGAAAATTTGCAGGCAGATCGTCAGATAGCTCTGTTTTTCAACAATGTGGACCCTCATTCACCCGACACTTGATTTTGTTCATGAATACTAGAGAGGGAGTCATCTAAGGCAGAATGTAGAGGACGTTTCAAAAGGACTCCATCAATCAACGCCTCGGTTACTGGGATTTAATAGCTAAAATATAATTCGGTTTCTGTTCCATATAACAGGATACCCTAAAGCACTGTCCATCAGCCCACAAAACCATAATGCGTGGCTCGAATAAACTGATGAGCAAATGCCGAGAATTAATCACGGATAGTGAACTTGAAATTTATGTTTGAAGTAAATGGCGTGGTGCGGTTCTGAAAAACTCGCATTGAGAGGATATTTCCGGGTCTTTTTGTGTGCTTATCTTCTCGAACTCAATATGGAGCACTTCCGGGTTCGTCTCGGTGAACTGGGGCCACAGGGGTGGTGGCTGCTGGCCTTGAACAAATTTATTCGGATTGGTATAGAGAGTGAAGGAGACAAAATAGTCTCGGAGGTACGACGCCAACGTTACATTTGGAGATGAAGCATAACCTCCATCTTCTCCGCTTGCTATTGAGTCAACGCCCGGTTAGCCTTCTTTCACAATCCTGAAGCTGGCATAATGACATCAAGGCCGGTCAGGTGGGGATCATACGGTTAGGACCAGAAGAATACAGAAATGCCCCTGTAGCTCCATGAATTTGTGATCCTGCATCGAATACCACTAAAAATACCCATTAGCCGTGTCTTTGAAACCCAGACTCACACAAGTATATATATGGTGTTTAGAAGTTACATCAACGACCGTGTAGGGAGCACGACAACGGAAGATGAGGCGAGTCTGCATCCTCCATTTGCAGGAGATGGGATGTGTGAAGAGACACATGCAAAGCCATAGCACTCACATTTATAAACAGAAAAACCAGCATTGTGGACTGCTTTGGCAATGGACGACGTGTGACAATCAATAAGGACATCTCCTATAATGTCTTGTAGTCGTGCATAGGAGTCACTTGCCGAGGTGGCTCCTCCAGCCGCGAGGAGAGCCGGCAACGCTCGCAGGTTGTTGAGAAAGCTGGCATTGTGATGGTCTGTCGGGTATAGATCGATAACTTGATCAATGAAAGTTCTGTCTGTTGTCTGCCATAATGCTTCGAGTGTCAAGGCCACATCCTCCTCGGTCTGGACGCGGGCATCGGTGAACAAGGGGCCTTCAAATCCGCTTCTATCTATCAAGATGGGTACTTTACTAAAGTGGCCATTTTGAAGTTCATTGAGAGGATAATCTTTGATGTGATTGCCGTCAACACTTGGCCCCCAGTAGAAGTTGCCGTGCGCGAATTCGCGATTCTGATAGGCGGTGGCTGTTGCCAATCGTGATGCTCTCTTGAGGCTCGTCAAAGGAAGATATCGCAGGCAGGTTAGGTTAGTACATTCGGAAGCAGACAGCAGGCCGTTGAATTGTTGATTGAACCAAGTAGTAGGATACATTGGCGTCATCCAGGGATATTCTTTTCATATGTCGGTCAGCGTGTCCATAAGTCAAACGCGTGATAGACGTCATCACATACCTGGAATCGCAGCTCTGAAGGGTGGGTTTGGTTCGCCTCCGTTCCAGATCATCTGCATTATCACAGACGCCCCCCCGGCGCTTGGACCGGTAATCGTAACCTTCTCTGGATCTCCTCCAAAATAGTGGATGTATTGATGCACCCACTCGAGCGCAGCACGCTGGTCTAACAGGCCGGCATTTGGTGTCCCATCCGATACTACTTCATCGCCAGCTAAGAAACCAAATGCTCCTAGCCTGTACTGGACTGTAACGTGGATCATGCTTCCCTTGGAATGGTTAACCATGCTCTCTCCCGGAATTGCGCTGCCCAAGGCATAACCTATGTTTCGTCAGTCGCTTGCCATCATTGTATGGCACCTTACGGCTGGCTTACCACCGCCGTGAATATTGACTAGAACTGGTAAGTTGCCTTTGCTGTTGATTGGTGTCACAATGTCAAGCAGAAGGCAATCCTCGCTTTCGGTCGCTGATGTGTTGCCAGTAAACAGCCACGGAACAAAGCTTTGCACGCAGAATGGCCCCGGATTTGTTGCGTTTACAAAGCCACCAGCGACATGGTGCGGATCGAGAGGGACAGGCGGTCTCCGCCGTAGATCCTGTGTCGGAGGCGAGGCATACCTGATTCCGTAGTAGGAGATGACGCTAGATGGAGGTTAGCACCTGATCTCAGAGTTCAAGCTTCTGTAGGGCAAGCTCACCCTGATTCCACCTTCTGGACTCCTTGGTAGGTTGAACAGCCAATCCTTACGCTAGCGGCTTCGCCGGCTGCTATGGAGGCAAATGCCGAGAGGAACAAGGCGGTGGTGACGCCAAAATTCCTCATTTCTATGGTTTTTGGTTGCTGTTCTTCAATACCAAATGGATACCGTAGGAGCATCCGAGATATTAGGTCTTGGTCAAGTACGCATGTCGGTAGGAGCATGCTATGATGCCGAGCTGCATTGCCGGCCCTCTTTAAGTCCGGGAAGCACCCATTAAGCAAAGATCTGCGTGTTACTTCGGGGTCTCGCATATTGCCTACGCCCCTAAATTCTGCGGAGTACGCTAGCACAATCTGAGATACATGGAAGCCCACACCAACCAGCTCGCAATCGTTCTCGTTCATAGGAGAAGAACAGAGCATTTCGGCCCTGACTACATAATGAGCATTAAAGTAATGAATCAGCTTAGCCGGGGTTCTCACATGGATTCGCGAGTTGTCCTTACATTAGCAGATGAAGGTTACATTGTGTACTCCAGTTCAACTGGACCTGTCTCTAGCGCTTTAAATATTGATGAAGACTGCTGGTCACGTTGAATTAAATTGTGGTCGCCTTCCCGCCTAGGCATATCCTTTATAAACTAAGCTAATCATCCAGTAATCCGCACGACCTATTCCTGCTGTTCGACCAGCGGCACAACATATTGGTCCGATCATATACTGGAGTGTGTGCATTGCCCGACTACGATTTCGAATAAGTAGGTGCACATTGGGCCCGACAATATTAGGTCTGGCCATGTCACAGCTTTACTGTTAGACCCTTGAGATGCTTCAACATCAAAGATAGCCTATTTCTGGTAACGCGTGCAGTTGTGGCCGGATCTGGACTGGTGTTATGACTGTTGCCTGTACTTCAGGAAGACATTGATCAGCAGTGGCGCCATCAATGTGCTACGAAACCTAGCAGATGACTCTGCCCAAAAAGCTCACTTGTCATAGTTCGCGAGGAGAAGCTGCGGGCCAAAAGCAATGAGAATGTTCAGAGCCATACCTTCGAGTCGGCCATTCTGGGAAGATTATCGAGAATGCAAAGACAGATGCAGCGGTAACCTTAAGATAGTATGATACCTCTCGATGATGCTTCTTGATTAGCAGTCTGATGTGTGGCTCAGGCTGTGAAGATTTCTGCTATTTTCAGATACCCAACGTATCATTAGTCTCAGTCGGGAACACGAAAGCGAAGCGAGTGCCTCGGCGGTCGGGTGTTCAGTTCGTCCGAGTGCGGAACTTGATGCTAGAGACGCTCCGTGGTTTCCCGTGTGTTCACCCGTGGCTGATTTAGCGATTTGGTAGGTTAGTGTCTAGCATCAAAACAGTCGACAGAAACGGAGGAACCTCAATTAATGAAGGTGGGGATCTCTGCCTTCTAATTCGCCTTAGAATAACCCAGGCAACGTATTGCCAAGAAAGACACAGAATCGCAATGCAAAGTGCTAGGCATCCGATTTTCCAATGAAAGTATCTGCACATATTGTGAACCCCAAACAAAAGGAAAAGGCCAAGACTTACCAGCTACGCACAAAGCCAGGTGATGTATTGCGAGTAGTAAATAAGTACACTTGCCTTGGTCGCCAGGGTAAGCATCCTCTTGATCATCCTCTTGATCATTCTAAACTGGCGCAGGCAATATCAGTGGATTTTCAGGACGAAAATGCCTGCTTTGGAAATGTGCGGGACAGAAGCCACAGATAGCTCCTGGCTCGCTAAATAAGAGACTTGGGGCACTGCTCGACGTTATCGATGGTAGAGTCTATTCCATGAATCATTCTGTGAAGTATTTGGTTGGAGAAGACTTTTGATCCTTCGAATTGGTCCAAGCCACGTACCAAGCATAGAAACTTCTCTGGACAATTTCATTTTCTAAGTAGACTACCCTGAGGCACTGTAAAACAGCCTAGTGGACCATATCTTCTATCTTCTATCTTCTAGCTCAAGTTGCATGTTGCATGTTATGAACAATTGCCCACTGCTCTTCCCCCAGAGATCCATCATAATGTTTCATGTAATTGTAGTTGATGAGTAGCTTACTCAACCCCGACTTCCGCAAGAATGCTTGAGTTACTGGCAATGATGCGAGTCTGTGACTTGCATCTTGTTGAGCACAGTTGAGGAAATTTGGATAAAGAATCGCCGCCCTTCCCAACATCACAAAATCACAGCCTGTCTGTAATGGTTCCACAGCTTGTCGTACACTCATAATCTTTCTAGAAGCCCCATTGGAACAGATGAGCGCGAAAGCTCAGTAAAGACGCTTGATAGAGTGCGGCCATGGGTACGGTCTTCTTTCGTAGTTTTGAAACAGTCCCATGGCACAATGTCAAGATAATCTATTTGCTCTTCTTCGATTGCCTTCGTTGCAATCTTCTGGACTTGGACTAAAGAAAGGCCATATCTCTCCATCGATAAGCGAAAATACGGCGCGCACTGAGCCCGAATTCAGTCTATGATTTCGAACATGAGGCGGCACCAATTCTCGAATGATCCACCGTATCTGTCGGTACGCTTGTTGAATGTCGGTGATGAACTATATCAGGATTCATCCGAATGCAGCGTGGACTTCGACACCATCAAGGCCTGCTTCCCATCCCCCTTTGCTGCCTTTATGAAGTCGTCTCGCAGGTTGACCACTTCCTCTAGTGTAAGGCCCCGTGCACCGAGAGCCGACATATCAGACGGTCCAAAAGGGTTCTCTCCTATGAACTCCGGAAACGCCCGGGCACCTCATGGTACAATCGAACCGAAGAGATGGGGCCATGTTGCCGAATTATATCAGCAATCTGTCGGAGGCCGTCGAGATGCTTTCTATCGTAGATGCCCATGCGACCCGTGAAGGCTTTGCCCCCAGGACGCATATTGGCGGCACACGTCATGACCATGGAAAGCCTGCCCTAGCGCAGCGTTGCAATCAATCAATGTCATCGTTTGAGTCAGTGCCGTCCTCGTTGCTTTGCCAGTTGGTCAATGGCGTAAGAAGGAGACGATGCTTCAGCGTGGGGCCAAGCTTCAATGATAACGGCGAGAATAGTCCCTGGTTTGCCATTGAACAGGGTGAGTGGCCAAAGCAATGATTCTCGATTAGGGAGGAACGTGAACCTAGTTGAGGATTCTGTGTCACCTGCCGACGAGGGATCAACAGTGCAACCTTTCTTAACCACCGAATGAAAGAAGGAAATTGCATCATAGGATAGCTGATCATGTTTTCAAAAGTAAGGATTTCCCATTGCGCAAGAACACTCAGTGCACGAAATATAATCGTTTGTACTGTAATTCTTGGCATCTAGTTCCATTAAGAATTGTTTGATCAGTTTATTCATAAGTGTCGAACCGGCACCTCCAACCCAACACTTGCAAGTCTCCATTTCAGGTCTCCAACTAGAACTCTACAACATTGAGACTGCTTCTGAACTCACGCCATGACGCTATCTCCATCGCATGAGAGAAATCCAGCTCTACCCCAAGTCACGTGTGCAGCCTAAAGTTGATTGCTTGGAGAAGTCTTTGCCCTGCAGGTACAGGTTCAATAAAGATTGAATTTTAAAAAAGACTGTACGAGGCCAGTACATGAGGTTTTGGGTCGATATCGTCCCTACCAGTTAGGATAGTTTTGTAATCGGTCTGCTCGTTCCAGAAAAAAAACTTTTTTTTAAAAAATTCAGTAACTGCAACCTCTTGCGTTCTGGCTCGGCCCAACTAATATCATGACCACAAATTTTATCCATACACTCAAAGCGTCCTGGCTATTAATGACAGAATCCCCCAAGAATGTGCTTCAAGGGCATGTTAACCTGAATGCTTAGCGGCCCTTACCTTGGATCTATTATCTCTTGGGCTGACGCAACGGTGGTGTCTCTCCTTCTCTCGCAGCTTCCATATATATAATTTCCAGGCTGGCTGCATAGTTGATTGAAATAATATTAGTTCCTCGATAACAGACTCTTCCTAGGATGTCGTTTGTACGAAGACCCCATTCGATATCCAGGCCCAAGCTGTTTGTGATCCTAATTTGACCCTGCCAACTTTGCTATTAGCCAATTACTCCTCATTGTTCAAGTTGGCATCGCTACACCCTTACTACTTCTCGTATGATGCCAAATATTTCTCATAAGAACCGACAAAACTTTTTTCTTACCCGCATACCCGGTAAGTGACCAGTTAGGAATCAATGGTGCGTTGGATCCACCATAGTACGGTAACTGGGTGCTGCAGGGGCGCGCACTATACTAATTGCACTGCCACTCAGCCATAGTTTCTTGTGTGGCTGACCGCCATTCTCCTTGTCCCCTGAAGCCACTGATTGCTGTCACCTTGCTGACCCCATCGTAGCCAACTGCGGGATGCCTTACAGCAATGAGCCCAATACTCAATGCGTGCAACCTGTGCGGCTGGACAGTTGCCGATCCTGACGGAAAAGTGTCCTGGCTCAATCAGTTTCGTGGCCGTAAGTCATCGTCGCCGTTTGCTGTCTCGTGTTTACCCTTACTGAGTCGCGACAAACCTGGGACGAACAGTATATCTAAATTTCTTCTCGGAAAATATCACTTTGACCGGCGTTGGTCTCTATGATGATCCAGAATTAGGATCTTTCGTTGTTCCTCCTAACACCGAGGCACGATGGGATGACCCAGGCTATGATCGGCCCGAAAGAGACGAATTTGGAGCTGGTCGTCGTGCGGAAAACGATCGCCATGGATTTTTGTTTCACGCGTCTTGCTGGTCAATACTGGCAAAGATCATCCCACCAACTGCCGACTCTTGTTCTAAGCTTTTTGAGATTTGTTCATCAATGCCCCGCCCGATGGGGACAAAATGTGTCAGTTGGGGTCATAATTATGGCGGTTTGATGGAAATTGACAACGAGAATTACTTTCCATGGGAAGACCGAGAGAGTCAGTTCCCGTACGAGACTTCTTCCAGCATCTACGACTTTGACGAGGACGAGTACGAAAACGATACATCAGGTCTCGGCATTCCTGCTTCTGAAAGGCTACCATTACCAGATGACGACAAAGAACTAAAAGAACCATCTCTCCCACTCGCAGTCTTGAAAAGTGATCCATATTGCGTTGAAGAGATACTGCAGCTCCTTATGGAACGTCCAGAACCACCACCTGAAATGCAACTTCAGGGTCTATACACCTCAAGACAAGACGACCTATTCAAGCTTCCCAAAGAGATACGAATCAGAATTGCCACATTCTTGCCAACCACTGACGCCCTTCAGATCCGGCTGGCATCAAAGTCGTTTTGGCACATATTTTATAGTCAACATTTCTGGGCATCACGTTTCGTCGATGGAGGAGAACGTTCATGGCTCTTTGAACTTAGCAACGTGAGATCCGGAACGCCCAAGGATTGGAGATGGCTTTACCGTCAGACAAATGAGGCTCATACCACCTCTTGCCATGCGCTACAGAACAGGAAGCGAGTCTGGAACGTATGCAAACAAATCGAAGCGCTTTTGGAACTTGAGAGGTGCTCACCTGACCCTACAACCTCGGGAACTTCTGCCTTTGAACAGAACTGGGGTAGTTTTGAGATATCCAGTGATGTTAGATCATTCTGTCAAGATGCGCCTCAGCTTCACTTCTATGAAGGATGCCATCTCTTGCATAAAGCATACCAAGACCTTGTCAGTTTGGGTAGTCTGAGTCAGGTTGCCTGCTCATTCATTCAGCTTGGGGATGCTGATTATCTCTGTGGGCTGAGGCTAATCCCCACATGTGGCATACCAGTTCAATTGGGCTATAGATCGAAGCGCGAAAAGACTATCCCGATATCAGTTCTCATGGGGTTCAACGTGGCGGTGGGATCAAGGGGCATCCACGCCATTAAATGCATGACAGATGACGGGGAACTCGAATGGTGTGGAGATCCAGCAGAATCGCCTGTGACGAAGCGGGTTGCAATCCAAAAACCAATTACGGCATTAGAAATCGGCTTTGACGTGACTACCCCACTTTTCAATATTCTGCTACATGACCCGCATACTAATTCAAATTCTTCAATAGGGATGCAAAGTGGTCAGCATATCCGTTACGGAGGATAGCCTTCCACGGTCCTCTCAGGCCTGTAATCAGGGATTAAGCAATCTCCGTGAGTCTGGAATCTGGTATCCCTCCGTACCTGGACCGGGCTTGAACCTCAACGAGGGTTCTTTCCCTCAGCGTGACTTTCACATGACTGGGTACCGACCGCTTGTGTGGAATCATTTTGGAGGACATAAAGGCGAATATCTCCAGAGCCTAATCAGTATCGCCGTTCATGTTGGTGGAGGCAGCTGTCCCAGCATCGACTTTGAGTACAATGATCCTCGTATTCCGCAAGAATATCGTACATTGGGCCGCCACAAATGCGATATGGAATCACCGGGCTGCGAGAAGCCATGGAAGTTCTCGATTGACGGCCCAGGTGGTGAACGCGTTAATCAGGTAGAAATATATTTGTCCTATCTTGAGGGCGACAACCTTATCGAGATATATCAACAAGGAGCGCTGGAATCTTTCAAAGTAGGTATTGACGCTAAGCTTCTTGTTCATGCAAAGACTAATACACTCATTAGCTTTTCACAAACAGAGGACGGTCATTCCACTTTAAAGAAGAGAAGGAAGCATCCAATGATCCAACAAAGTGGATCAGGCACACAAAGAAGTTGGATATTGCTCACGGAACTATTATCACAGGGTTTTACATAAGACAGGTAGGAAACCCCAGTCACTTCTCCCTTTTACAAATCATTCAATATTTTTTCTAGTTCACTGAAGGATTAGATTATGGGATATCGGCTCTAGGTGTCATTTCGGAGGTTGTTTGACCATACTGATGCCATTCTGTATGGTCTAGTGATCTGAGGCGGCGTGCGAAAAAGATTCTGCAGTCGAAAGAATTTGTGGAGATAAGAACTCACTCTCTGGCATGAACAACATCTTGTTTTTGTGTACTTGCCGATGCATTTATGTCCTTTTTCTTTCACTTCCTTCCCGCATGGGACGGCAAGAAACATCCTGGTATAAGGGGCAAAATTGAAGACCAAACGAGAAGGGATTTGCATAAGAAACTGTGAAAAAGGGAAGGAGGTGAGTGTTGAGTGTGTAAGATGATACCTGAGTTTCTGAGGTCCAAGCTCTGAATTCCTGAAAGCCCAATCAGCCTGGATATGTCTAAGGATATACTAGTAGTTATGCCCGCTGAGAAGGGAGCGTCACGAACCACAGCAGTGAAATTGTGTCTAGGATAATGAAAGAACTAAATAGGTTTTTAGTCTAAGGTGAGGTCGGTATTAGGAATTTCAATCCCAGTAATGGATGAGCATATAGCAAAAGGTAGCCGAAGAAACAAATTATAATACCACACCTTTATACTCGATACTACTTTCAATAAAGCGACGGATCAGAACAAGAAACTGTTATAGCAAAGTGAATCCAGCTAAGCCAGTACAGAACCAAGTTCAAGAAGTCCTAATTTATCAAATAAACCGGCAATACGCTTTGCAGGCAAATATGCATGAGCGAGTTTGGTTTGCGGTGTGTTATCAGTTTATTAGTATCTGCATGCCATTCATATCTGTCCACTTTCCACTTTTGTATGAGCTTCAAAAGCCGGTTGATCGCAAGCCTAGTTCATCTTACAAGGATGTGCGTATGATAGGGCAATATTATCCAAGAATCTGAATTACAAGCTCAGAAGAGCTACTCCAGAAACAAGGACGAGAACGAGCATTCCACTGATAGCATTATGGCCCGCGCCTGATGGCTCAGTCGATTCGGCTGGGGGCGAACCGGCTCCTGTCGGGGTCTCCTCAGCTGGGTCGGTAGAGCTACCCTCTCCGCCTGTGGACTCTTGTGGTGATCCCTTTTCAGAAGGCTTGTCTCCGGGGAGGGAGAGAAGGTTCGAAATGGCCGCCAAAGCGTTCATCTGCTCACCGACGCCGCTGCTCTTCGAGACCAAGTACTTGTCGGTGGTCCACACGAATCCGCATGGCTCATCAGAGTCGGTGCGTGTGCATTGCTTAGCCGCAGCTTCGCCGGAGGTCTTGATGACTGGATTAATCTTGTCGCCCAAGAACGGTGCCAGTTCCACGATGTGGGTCAGCGTCCTTGCAGTGAATGACCTCATGGTAATCAAGTCAAGGTTGCAAACTTCTGGCTCGCAGAAAGACTCCTCCAAGATACCATCCTTGGAAAAGAATTTCGACAGCAAGATATCAGTTAAAAGGCTCACGCGCTCGCGCCAAGTGTCACTTCCATCCGTCTGCATACGCAAAATTTTGTCAGCAACCTTGAGTTCTAGGTAGAGAGCACGATCGAGCGAGAAATAGGAGAGTTCTTACGTGGTTATACATGTATGCTGCTCCCTGAGCCAGAATCGCAGTTTCGCTTGAGAAGCTGACCTCTTCGGGCTCGCCACACTCATCGTCCTCAACGGAGATGCCAGTATACACAGCCTTCTTCTTGCTGTCGATGAGGCCAACAGTTTCAAGCCACTTCCATTGTTCTTCAGCCGTCTTGGAATACGTTGAGTTACCGGTGGCCTTGGCGAGGCCAGCTCCGAGATTGAGAAGGCAGCCGTTTGAAATGGCTAGATCGAGTTAGTGACGCCAGCATCAAGAGAATGAAAGGCTGAGAGTGTTACATACTGTTCTTATAGTCGTAGCCGGCGTTGAAGGGAAAGATTTGCCATCGCAGTCCACCATCGCAAGCACTGTCCTTTCCTTCGTTATCAAGGCGGACCTTCATGTCTTCGAAAGTGTTCTTGGCTAGGTCAAGCCACTGCAGCTCATCCTTTGAGGGGCTGGGGAAGTCATTTTCGGCGGCGAGCAAAGCAGAGAGGGCCCAGAGGCACTGATCGTCATTTCCAATTGTCCTGGTTTGGTTCTCAGGCATGAAGTTTTCAGTCCCACTAGCCTGGAATAACATGCCCTCCTTCACCAATTCATTGAACTGGTCATCCCCACTCAGTCGCCAGTAGTCGACAAAGGACCCCATGAGAAGGCCACTCTGGAACCAATAGTATGGATCTGGTAACAAACCAGGAACGCCACTGAAATTTTTACCATGGTACAGTTCCATAAGATCTTCGGCAATCAAGCTAGAAGATTTGAGAGTCTCATCGCGGCTGCCAACTGCGAGACCTGCTCCCGCGACAGCGGGGCTGCAGAGCAAGGTTGCCAGAAGCGCAGTTGTGATCGTGACGGCCATGTTGGATGAGTGTGAGAAATGAATAAAACACGAAGGAAAGCAAAAGAAAAACAAGAAAAAAATGATTGGAAAATCGAGAAATGAATGTATGAAAGAAACTTCAACTATCGACCAAAGAAAAGCGAAAGAAAGCGTTGATATTTGCCCACGCGAGAGGTTAAAAGAAAAAGCATGGAATGCGGAAATTGCGATGATGAGACTGACCTAAGCTTGATTGGCCCCTGATGAGGCTAAAACCAACCCCTGTTATTGTGCTTACAAGACCACTTTGGGGTTGTTGCCGAGCTTGATCCTAAGACGTGTGAGCCACTGAGCGCGTTGATGGCAAGGTTGTTATGGGTCCTGCCATGGGCCTGACATTAAATTAGGACAAGCCTGCGGGGCAGTGCTGAGTCGTCCACAGGCTGAGGCTCACTTGGCTCATCTCGCTCTGGGCTTGGATCGATCCTATGGCGCCTCGTCAGCCAACAATGTGGAACAACTTTCGCTATGATGCAGGCCGCACCACGAAGGGAATCCTCCGAGAAATGACCCAGACAGACTGCGACATTGGCCAATAGACCACTTGAGAATGGCGCATAGTCCATGTTTGGGAGCCGGCCATAGTTGCATAAAGCCAAATGATTACCTCAGCGTAGCATTTTCCGACGACCCTGGCTGAGCATGAAGTTCATGGAAATGCTTGAAAATAGTTGCGTGCCGTGATTTACCGTTGTTGACCGTCGTTTGGTTTGGTTGCGAGTTTGCCAAGACCAATTTGCTGCAGCTTCGAGTCACTGCATGGCTCACTGCCAGGTTTGATTGGTCGGGGCCGTCTCACACATGTGCTCTGAGACCAACACCACATTTCGCCAGTTGGTGGACGTTGTATGTTGGTGATTCAAATAATCTTCTCACCGTGGAACCTTCCCCGCCTCCATTCAAGTTCTTGTTCTATGACCCTGAATAAATTCTAAGCGCATATACCTTCACCACAAATTTCCTCTTTCCTAGCACACTCCGAAACCGTAGAATCTCAGCGTATCGTGGACATTATGGAGTCTCTCGAAGTGGCCGGCCTCTCACACGCAACAGTGGCAGGCCATTGGATATCCGTGGCTATTTCTGCTGTAAGCATCGCCCAGATAAACTCTCCGAGAGAAAATCCCAGGTCTTTCAGAGAGCTTACTTCACACCAGGCTTGCTAATATCAGCCCAATGTAGGTCTTCATCTACGCAACATGTAAATGCATATATAACCTATACTTCCATCCCGCTTCCAAATATCCCGGACCAAGGCTTGCTGCAATCTCAAATGCTTGGTACGCGTATCACTGGTATGTAGAAGCTGCCTGAGTATGGGCGCCAAGACAACCTGACCTTCTTAGGATCACTGGAAAATATCCAATGGCGATATCTCAGGCTCTGAGAAAATATGGTAAGGCCATGATAAAGTTTCTTTTGACTTGGCTGATGATTTAAGGTGATGTGGTACGAATTGCTCCTAACGAGCTTGTATTCATCACTCCCAAGGCAGCTGCAGGTACGATCTGAGCCACAAGAACTGCAAGCAACCCGTGGCATACATTCTAACGCTGACATGACTTTTAGATATGTTTGGGTCCCAAGTGAAAGGCCTGGAACTCTTTCCAAAAGCCGACTTCATCAACCTTGGCTGGTCCGATCAGGGTCTCACCTGGGAGAGAGATCCTGTCTGGCATCGGCAAAAAGCAAAGAAGGTCTGGACTGCATTCAGCGCGAAATCTCTCAAGGGTAAAGAGAGGCTTATCCATCATTACATTGACAAGTTTATTCAAATCATGAAGGAGATTGGAAACGAAGAAAGAGGTATCGAGCTCAATCAGGTGGGCTTCCGTTACTGGCATTGAGTTCTACAGCCCTGCTAACCGGCGATAGTGGGCAGATTGGCTGGCTATGGATACAGGTGCTGATCTGGGATACAGTCACGAGATGAACCAACTTGAGAATAGTAAGAGATGAAAGAAAAGAAATTAGAGACGAAACGGAAGCACAACTCACTAATGATTGTAGGAAAATCCTCTGCGTACCTCAAGTCATTATGGGAAGCTAACTTCTTCGTGACAATGCACACAAATTCCAAGAAGTTCCCCCTTTTGAGTTGGCTGCAGTACATCTGCGTTCCACCGTTAGCTATTGGGCATTACATAAATGCCGTGAAGTCGAACAAGGAGGCTTTCCTCAAGCGTCTTGCTAGTCGTGGTAGGACTCAGCATCCTGATCATTTTGATGAGCTGCTCGGCCCAGATCAGCCTCTTCCTACGAAACGGGAGTTGGAGGCACTGGAGATGTCATGCCAACACCTCGTCATTGCTGGGTTCGAGCCCTTGTCGACAGGTTTTCTTTGCTCCATTGTATTTTCTCTTCAGAACCCAGACTATTATAAGCGGCTCGTGGATGAGATTCGGAGCTCATTCGCACGATATGAAGATATCACGGCCGACGCAGTCGGTCCGCTCAAGTTCCTCCACGCAACGATGATGGAAGAGCTTCGAGTAGCAGTCATTGCTGCCACAGGTACGCCACGAATCAGCCCTGGCGCGATGATTGACCGCGAATACATTCCCAAGGGTGTAAGTCTCGCTTTTCCCTGTCATCATTGTTCCTTGTCTGGGTTCTTCCTCGACAAACAACGGGGCTAATATTAATCTCCAATTTCTAGGTCAATGTACAATACGGAACTTATGCCTTTACCCGGAGCTCGCGCTACTTCCATGATGCCTATAGCTTTCGACCACAAAGATGGCTACCTCGCGATCATAAGTATTGGGAGCCGGCATTTTCCAATGACGTAAGTGAGGGGTTTCATCCCTGGAGTCAAGGCATCAGGAGCTGCCCTGGAAAACCCTTGGCCATCCAGCAAACAAAGCTCACCCTTGCAAAGGTGCTTTGGACATTTGATGTAGAGATGCTGCCCGGCCAGCATATGAACTTTGAGAAGGACTTCAAGATCTATGGTATGTTGGAGAAGCCCCAGTTCTGGGTTCGCTTTCGCCAGGTCGATCGTTGCAACAAATAGACAAGACGAGCTGCCCCCTATCATGATATTCGACTCGAAGTATCAAGCGCAAGCCAGCTGCGAAATCATTGCACGACGTGCGTGACATAGCTCGCTTCAAGTGTTTTCGATACTACTCTGTCAATATTTTCATTGGTCAAATGATATGGTCGGTGTGTCGTCCTGTATTTGAAAACATAGAACAGCTCGAAGTTGTCCTCCTGCATCTCAGCAACGTGGGAGCAGCATATCCAAGAATCATTAACAATCTGATGAGCCAAACTACAAGTCCTTAAGAATGCGATCCTTTGAACCTTTCTCGGCTACTAAACACGAAAGAGCGAAACCAAAGCTTATTCAATCCGTTCCAGGACCTTAATCCACATGTTCTGTTCGAGGAATATCATATAACACTGCGAATCCCATGGCTTCTCAGGGTTAAGCAGTTGGAAATCAAAGGTACGGAAGAGCTGTAAAAGGCAGTTAGTAGTTTTTTGCCGCGTCTTCATGGTTGTAAGGAATATCCTACCTCGACAAATAATTTGTTCAGCTCCATGAACGCTATTGGCTTCCCGGCGCACATCCACCGTCCATAGCCAAATGCCAACTCAACATTTCGCTCCATTTCAAGCCGGTGTTCATCTTCAGCTTCAAGAAACCTCTCCGGGCGAAAGTATTCGACATCTTCTCCAAACAGATCTTTCGATCGGAACAGAGAGGAGGCGTTCATTCCGATAGCAGTACCTTCGGGAATGTGCATGCCGTGGATCGTCTCGCCGCCTGGTGGTACCTTCTTCATGAATGGGCCTGTAGCAGGTGCCCGGATGCGAATTCCTTCGTAGATAAGAGCCTGTGACAAGAGTCAAATGTCATGGTCGAGGCAGTCTTCCATCTCATGTTACCATACCTGCAAATAAGGTATTCTCCGAGCTTCCTCGTTAATAATAGGGCTGGAAATCTCCCCATTGGCTATGCCATTTTCGATGACCTGTCTAAGCTTGCGGTAGACAGTTGCATTGCTCATGATATGGAGCATAGTGATGCGCACGACCGAGGCCACGGTGTCAGAACCTGCGATAATCATAAAAAGACCTTCACTTTCCGATTCCGTCTGGGTCATGCCATGTCGTATCCATGAACTCTATGGCATTATTAGATGTAAGATGCTGTCAACTGATCAAAGGGTGCAGAATTACCATCATATCCTTTCTATCCTTGTCACTGCTGGTGTATCTTCTGGTTACGGCATCCCTGGATATGCTTAAAGTCATCTCAGCACATATTGTACTAGCTGGAGTTGAAAATCCTTTGCATGGGCCTTGGGATCAGGAAATTGATACCGTACCTCATGATGCGGCCCAGGCCAACCTGGTCGGAGTACTTCGGTCCAAATATCCTCAAAAAAAGCGGTGAATAGAGGATGGATCGGATCCAAGGCACATCGTTGGAAACGGAAATTTTTGGCCAGTTAGCCCGCACAATGGACAAAAAATCATAGAGATCTTCGTCTGCTTTCAAGTAGCCGAAGGGTTCCCCAAACGCCACGACCGAAATAACGTCGAGAGTGAAATAAGAGACGATTTTTGAGAAGTCCAGAGGCCGTACTTTGCTGCCATGAGAGAGGTATTTTTCGCGAATGAGACTGATTACTGCTGCTACCTGATTGTCGACATCGTTCTCTAGTGTAGGTGTATCTCGGCCGCTATAGCCAGCTGCAGTCTTCGCTTTCACAGCATCGTGCTCAGAAGTGCTGGTCAGGGTGAACATAGTATCTGCAAATGGGTTCCACCGACTACCTTGATACCAATTGTCCCGATTATAAGAATCTCGAGCGCGCGACATGCGACGCAGCAGCTCAGGATCGTCGGTGGTCAGGTAGTTGGGTCCGACCCGCACTAAAGGGCCATATCGCGAGCCAAACTCACGTAACACATACGCCTGCTTCCCCCCGCCCGAGATCCTGGCCAACCAAAGGTACGAGAAGCCTGCAAACCATGGCCCCGGTACGTGTCGAAGTCGCCACCAGGAGATAAATGTCGAGAGCAGGAGCCATGTGGCCCCCACAACAATGACAAAGAGGAGAACAGAAATGAAAGAAAGTTCTCTCTCCGTATACCACATCTTTTTAGGTTGAGTTTAGGCAGCCGCAAGTTATCCTGGTAGGCGGCAGTGATGATTTGAAGCAATCTCTGATAATCTTGAAGAATCGGCGAGCTGGAGAGGGGAAATCATTATCCCTGCTTATGTTGAACAAATTTGGAGCCATAAGCAAACGGGACGTGGTAGTAATACTATGGTCATGTGAGATGGCAAATCTACCGGAGGGGAGCGCGGGGCCGAAAATATGCAGCTGATGTTGCATTAGGCACATACCCATTCACATTCATTGGTCCTTGGTGATGTCCACTTTGCAAAAGTAAGCGCAAACCTCTCGGTGTCCAATAGAGAAGCAATCATGATGCAGGATCACCCAGCAAGTTTCCAATTAGAAATCTGGGTTCCGCCATGGTTTTGTAAGGATGCGGAGCAAAGAGCTCTTGGCACCTACCTCGGCTCTGAAGAGCAAACCGTTCGACGGGTAGAAACAAAGTCATTTCAACCAAAAGACTATGGCGGTCAGTATCCAACTTTGATGGCTGATCCAATGAGATGAAGTTTTCCTTCCTTCCGTTCATGCTGAGGTTCGCGACTATCGTCTGGCATCAGGCAGTTTTTGGAAGAAATGACTTTGTTTTGGTTCAGTATGTATATATTTTGTTGCTATTTACATCCGTAAGCTTCTATTAGTGTCTACGGTTCAAAAGATCATAAATGCTGTAATGAAGCTACTGGTCATTGCCATCACCGAAATTCTGACTCTGCCAACGCTTGCTGTGTATATCTTGTTAGAGTTTATTGGTTGATTCGAGTTGTTATTGCTGGTAAACTCTTGCGGCGGTGTGGCCACACCAGAAACAGGACCAAAAAGTTCAACATTCCCAGCAGAAACAGCTTTTGTTTCTGTTTTGCCTTCGTGACATGGACGTTTGCCTGAATCATTTGAAACAGGAACTCGCTGGGTGCCTTCAGCGTCCGTCGTGCTCGCCGCGCTTTCAAAATGGTGGTTTGCAACGTTTTGCGGACTCGCGTTTCCATTAGCAAAGACACGATACTCGTTTTTGTGCTTAGATTCAGTAGCAAACCCCGCATCAGAAAAAGCGCTGAATTCCTCAGTCGCCTCCTTTTGGGGTTTAGCCCAAGCTTGGATGGCCTTGTTCCCCTCATGCACTGCGCCGACACCTGGAGATGAGGACTGTCCTACCGCTTTGGGAATCTCAAAGTCTCAAGTTGGCCGTCCGGTACCCAGGACGGTGTCCATGCAGGCAATGCCTCAATACATGTGGTTGACTCGCCATTGAGGTCAGTGCTGAGGTAAGTCGTGCAGGATTCGGGGGGGATGATGAACGTTTTCTGCATCTTTTCGCTGATGGTGACAGGATAACATGTTGTCTCTAGGTGGCCTAGGCGGCCCTTGTAGAAATGGGTCTTTGTCGCAATGGTTGTTCTCGTAACCAAAACAACAGTGACAAGTCCTGTATGATGGGTCACTAATGTAGTTTGCGTGGCAGAGTGTGTGCTTCGATGCTTCCCACGATGCCTACTGCTTTGTCTATCGTCGCGGTTGGAAAAGCCAGAGGTTGTTGGCAAAGCTGTAGGTACTGATGAGGGATAGTAAAAAGACTTGACAAATACGCAGCCGTTACATGCACTTGGCGTGTATCCTGGAACCTCGGCAGTAGTAACGGTAAGTGGACAATCCGAGCACAACTGGAAGCTAAATGTTGGAACCGCATCAGGTGGGCGGGCAATTGTGGACGACTATCTCAATCTGTTAATTTCTGGACGATCACAACTGCAAGAGTATGCTTCTGGGGCTGGTGAAGATTCGATCGGGCATGCGTACCGTTGTAACAGTTTCGTATTTACCTAGTGCAGGAGAGCCAATGACAGAAGGATAGAAAGGCCATCCGCTGATGGTGTAGTTGAAAATAGGCCGGGAATACAAAGCTCTAGTAATTGGAGGTCTCCATTGCCTCTCTTGCACGTCACGCTGTCGGAGTCTGCCGGCGTTGATATCTTCGATAATATAGATGAATTCTTCTCCGATTTGCATCCCGGCCAAGATTGGAAAAGGTTCGAGCGAAGTGGTCGAAAAGATTGGATCACTTGATGTTTGAACGCTGCTTGTAGTTGCAAACCCAGAAGGAGGCGTAGGTACTGAAGTTGTAGAACCAGTAAAAGATATAGTGGTAGATTCCAGTGTGCTGGGAGGCAAAGTACTTGATAGAGTCGGAGATCTTAAAGTAGGTGAGGATATGAACACTGAACTAGATTGCAAAGTTGCATCTTGACTTGATCCTGTTGTTGAGCTTGATGTAGTCGTATCAGCGGATGTTGTTGTTGAAGGTCCCTGACTCTCCACCTCTCCTGTTACCGTTGTTTCTTCTGTAGTAGTGATAGAGGTAGATATAATCGATGTCTCAGAAGTGGAAATCCAAGTTGATGTTTCTGTTGAGTCTGCCGTAATCAATATGCCTGATGTTGTTCGATCTGTTGATATTTCAGTGGAGGTGGTGGATTCTGTAGTAGAATCTGTCGAGAGACTAGACACTGTGGAAACAGTAAACTCTGTTACCGTTGAACTTGTTGTCGTTGTCACCACCGATGCCGTAGGTTCTGATTATGAGGTCAAAGAAATTGTTGATGTAGTAGACCCTTCCGAGGAAGATTCTGTGGAAGATTCCGTTGACGTACTAAGTTCCGTTGCCGTAGTGGACGTTAATGATGTAGTGGACGGTGTCGACATGGTGGACTCTGTGGTTGACTCAGCCATCGTAGTCGCGCTTGTCGTTGATATTGATGTTGTACTTTCACTTGAAGTTGTACTCTCGATTGACGTTGTAGTTTCACTTGATGTGGTGGTTAAGTTCGTTGTAGTTGATGTATCCGATGTGGTTGATTCTGAAGTTGTAGGTTCTGAAGAAGTTGTCAAGAGGGTTGCTGAAGTATACGATGTGACAGTCGTAGGTGTGGATTCTTCTGTAGATGTAGATATGGATGTGGAAGACTCTATAGAGGTTGATGGCTCTGTAGATATAGACGACTCTGTAGATGTTGATATGTATGTGGACGTGGATATCGATGTGGATGACTCCGTGGATGTAGAAGTGGGTATAGGTGTAGATATTGATATAGATGTAGTTGCAGATGTAGATGGCTCTGTCGATGTCGATGTCGATATGGAAGTAGTTGTGGATGTAGACAACTCCGTAGATGTAGTTGACTCTGTAGAAGTGGTTGGTGTTGTGGTTGTAGATGTGGTTGTAGATGTGGTTGTAGATGTGGTTGTAGATGTGGTTGTAGATGTGGTTGTAGATGTGGATGTAGACGTGGGTGTGGATATGGATGAATCTGTAGATGTGGATAGGGATGTTGAAGTTATTGCAGAAGATGTTATTGAGCTTGTCGAAGTTGTTGAAGTTGTCGAGCTTGTGAAAGTTGTTGAAGTTGATGAGCTTGTCAGTGTGGTCGAGGAAGTTGAGTATTGTGCAGTTTCAGTAGTTGAGCTGGTTGAGCTGGTTGAGCTAGTTGAAGTAGTTAAAGTAATTGAAGTAGTTGAAGTAGTTGAAGTAGTTGAAGTAGTTAAAGTAGTTGAAGTAGTTAAAGTAGTTGAAGTAATTAAAGTAGTTGAAGTAATTGAAGTAGTTGAAGTAGTTAAAGTAGTTGAAGTAGTTAAAGTAGTTGAAGTAGTTGAAGTAGTTGAAGTAGTTAAAGTAATTGAAGTAGTTGAAGTAGTTGTGGTCGAGGCAGTCGAGGTAGTCGAGGTGGTGGAGGTGGGGGAGGTGGTTGGTGATGTTGTTGATGGCGTTGTTGAGGTAAGTAAAGAAGTTGAAGTGCTTAAGGTAGTGGAAGTCGACGTTTGGATGGTGGTAGTTCTACTCCATGTGGTCAGCAATGTTGAGGAGGTCTGCTGGTTCGTTAAAGGTATGGAGTCTGACGTTGTACTTCGAGTAGATGTGCTCGTCGCAGGCGCGGGCCTGCAGATCACTCCCCCAAAAATTGGGTCTGGGTCGGAACCGTAACGGCATCGACAATTAACCGTGCAAATACTCCCTGGCCCATTTTGGACAAAGCCAAGGTCGCATTCTTCGTTGCTTTCTAGCAGGCCATTGCCACAACGGACGGCACCCCGAGCAATGATGTAGTCAAAAAAAGCATTGTTGGAGCCTGAGTCGGCCTGGGCAAGACCGAGGAACGTGCTTGGGGCTGAAGAAATGGTGAAGTGTGAGGAGGGGTTCCAATTCCCAAGCATTGCCGCAGTCAAACCTGTCATAAGAGGGTGGAGCACGGCCGACAGGGTAGTGCGAATATTGTTGAAATCCTGATCCTTCTTTACCCTGACACTGAACTGATCTAGGAACCCGTAATCGGAGACTTGGGATACACTGGCAGCCGTTGAAGGCGCTACGAAAAAGAACCCTGTTCCAGTGCCTGATGTGATAAATTTCAGGGTCTGTGGTCCTTATATGTTAGCAGCTGGCCAGAACAGCAGAAATCAACACCAACAGTTCGTAGTCATACATTTCTTGTCAAAATAATGGCCCCCTCCCTCGAGGGCATGGCTGAGATTGGGGCACTATGGATAACGACATTGCCACTAATAGCTGGCCCCCAACGAGCCTTTGAAGCGGCCAGGAAATCGTAGTTTGGAGACAGGGGTCCTTCCCCAACGTATGGATCGAGGTAGATTCCTTTGTACGTACGGTAGGCAGCCGTCGTCATGCCCGCAAAGACCGTGGTGCTCACAATATCAACTAGAGCATGTTAGCGAGGAGTTTCTCTTTGCAGACGACGCATGCACACCTGTAAAACCGAGTTCAATTGCTCGAAGGTAGCCTGGCGAGTTCTGCCCGCTACCAGAAGCACCGTTGTAAGGGTCTATCATCAACAGGTCTGCAGCGCCGGCCGCGCCTGTGACCAGGGCAGCGACAAACCATGCCACCTTCGCAAACCACATCGCTACGAATGAACTCCCTTACACTGGCATTAGTAGACAGTGCGAGGTCTTGCAGTGAGCGTGTGGTTGAATGATGAATTGGGAAACATGAAGAAATCATGCAAGAGCAATGTAGTCGAGATCAGCGCGAACCGTGGTGATAGCGAGGGTATCATGCTGGATCACCTTGCCGGATCCAAATGTCTCATTCTATGATAAATGCAACCCTCAACATTTTCGTCAGAGGTACAAGATATCCGCATGCATTGCCCGGATTGTCCTTTTCCGCGAACTAGCTTCCCGTCAACCAAGAAAAGCCTGTCTGTGGGTCCCTATTCTCATGTTGTGCCTGTGAAGCACAAATTCCAGTCAACGCGGAGTCGCGTAGAAACGTTTTCGCGTCAGAAAGCACTGGCCATCCCCCGGAGCATCTCGGAAATCGCAGTGACCACGAGACAGAATAAAAGATAGCCAACACCTAAGCATATCCAGTTCATCACATCGTGTCGGCTCGTTATAATTCTTAGACCTACCCGTATCAGAAAAGACTCACTGACTCCTATTCCAAAGATCGCCAGTGATGGTCGGTCATTCTGCTGTCCTCTGTCTCACACTCGGATCTCAAGGCCGCGAAGGGCTTGTAGGATAAGACCTGTTATACATGGCTGCTCTTACTCTGTCCCGCTGCTCGGTCATCCCAGCCCCTCGTTCTATTGTCCACTTAGGCCACCTTCAGACCCTTGCAGACGCTGCCTGTGCTTTGTATTGAATGCAACGGAAAATCGCTGTGTATGGTTATTATGGTGCTGGATCTTCTACAGATGATAGTGTCCTCGCCCAAAAATTCACGCAGTCACGTAGTTATTGGCATGCTTCGTGATCTGAGACAAATTAAGATAATCGTGGAGGCACGATCTGTTTGTAAAACTTTCAGCTTCCGCAAGCCGATCAGTGATGTCTCACATAGCATCCAGAGAACCAAGCGCCAGGTTTGGCATGTATGACCCTGTCTTCTGCCTCAAAGTTGGCGATCTTCGAATGAGAAGCGGAAGGGTAATCGAGATATCGTCTTGATCTTGACTCTTTTTAAAATGATTCTAGCCGAGCTCCGCCTTCAATGACTATTTGTCTCCGATCCAGGTCGGCTGCAGTGATAGCAATCAGCGTGAATATTTTCTTACTAAATCTGAAGCGAATGCAGAGAATTAATGGCCAAGTCATTGAGCCGGTTCGAGTTGAGATAGAAATAACCAACGGTTTGTGTTTCATTCTTAATTTCAAAAGTTTCCCTATAGACCCAGAAAACGTTAACATGCATTCCGTTGAAACACACCCCCTCTGGGGCGCATTCTAGCTAGACTCAAGCTCTGAGTCAAAACACCGGTAACGCGAGACGCGCCTTGCTTTTCCGATCATTCGCCGTTTCCTTGACTCAGCCTTCTACATGAAACCGGCTTTTCTCCTCAAATTATAAGCTTCTCCGACGTACTCTGAGGGTCAAGTGTGCTATGATAAGATTCTCACAACGTTCGGGCCGGCATCTTTTGTGGCCATTTCGGGTACAAGTATCATGCCCCATTGCGTGCTGCTAGCCCCTCGCTGATTTTGTAAACAGCCTTGGAAGCCTAATAAATCTTCTTGGTGTATTCTCTCCTCCATTGGCTGTCGACTCTTCGTCGGGTGTCAAGGCGGCTGGAGTTTCAAGAAGTTTTGCTTTACCGGCACTGTGATCCCTTGGCCCAGACTGGTGCTCAGTAAATGTTGCTGGCACGAGATCCAATCCTGCGAAGCTGTTCAAATGTGGAACCCAGCTGCTTCCCTTGTACAGACCTCTCATCACACCCATGATGCGTGACCCATGTGCATCGAGGCTCACTCTCAGTGACTCCATGAAATCTTCTGCAGCAACATAGTGCAGGCTGGTCAGCTCCGGTAGCAATGATGCATCCCAATTGTTGTCTCCTGGGTTCTGCAGCACCAGTTTTGTATTCTTGATCTCGTGGCCCTTTAGCCTTCGAAGCCAACTGTATCCCTTAGGTGGTTCAAAGCGTTCTCTCCAGTGGTTCTTGTGCGGTACATGTGGGAACACGACGAATATTGTTTCAAGGCTAGGACATTCTTCCAGAATGTATTCAACGAACCGACGAGGAAAGGAATTCATCATACCCCATTCGACAGCGAGATGCCGTAGCTGCTTAGCGTCTGATGCAGATAGCAACGGGCTGATGCCGTCGTGCCCTGCGATGTAGCTAGAGAAGACCATATTTTCTGTGGCGGGCCAGTACAAAGTATCGAATGAAGGATCAAAAGGTCGGACCGGGACTTTGCAATGGGCTTGCGGTGCATCAACCAGGTCGAAAGAGCCGATGCCGCCATTACGAAGGACTAGCTCCCGGGCTTCATGGCAGGCGTGCATAATGGCAGGAAACTCCGTATAAACTGTCAAAGGCGTAGAACCGCTGCGCGATGGCAGGTTCTCGTCCCGCGTTATGCAAACCTCTTTTGCACAGGGAGGATATGCGAACGACCAGATGAGTTGACGAAGCTCATAGGCGAGTCTTCCAAACTGAGGAAAGGCGGGGTCCGCCTCGAATGCACGGCCAGGAGTTCCCCTAGACATACTGCTTTCACGAGCGTTTAGGATCAGAATGAGAATTTTTTTCACTTTGTCTGCGTGCAAATGATCAATGGGGGTGGTGCGCTTGAAGGATAATATAATGATGATGTGGAGGGAGAAGAGAGGTTGATGCCTAGGACAGCATACGCATGGACCACGAGCCCCTCATCAATCAGTGTTCATCCTGGTTGGTAGCCAGATTCGAGAACATAGGGAGGGTAATATGAGCGGTGAGCAAATGACCATCATCTCTTTATCATCAATTTTTTTTCTCATAACATAACCAGTCGATCCTCAGTTTATCACTACTCCATCATGGCTGCAATCAAGGCGGAGAGCGCTGTGATGGCCTATGGTCTAGGGTAGTTGCTTTCAGGACTTGAAGAGACGAGCTGAGGTATGGCGCGTGTATGAGGTTCGTGAGTTGCCGCTTCCTATGATAAGAAAGCATTGTATATAGCATCAAAGCCCATGGCTGTATAAAACTCTTGTACCTGGTTTTCATACTGTTGTTGCTAAGTTTCCGCTGTCTCGTGTCAATGGACAGTCCTTCGAAGCTTACACGGCAAGATTCTGACGCATGAGCTCCGTAATACTTTTCTTCTGTGCCACTACCCACATAAACTCGGCATCAAAATCTGGTTCATCCTCTCCCAACTTCCCGTCACCTGCCTGCAATATTTCGACCTGTAGTAGGTCAAATCCGATCTCTTCTAGCAGTGTTTGATTCCTTTCTATGTCATAACTACTCCAGAACATCCCGTAGCCCAAGAATTCTCCATGGATTTCTTCCTCGTCAAGGGTTGCAAGATTGAAAACAAAGATTCCTCCAGGTTTAAGCCAACCGTGAATCTTCGTGAGCATAGCCTTTAGCTTGGATCGCGGAAGGTGGAATAAGGTATAGAAACTGATTGCTCCATGGAAGCTCTCAGGCCCGAAAGTCATTGATGACATGTCGCCCGCCAAGAGCTCAACGCTCGGAAAACGAGCTTTGGCTATCTCAATTTGCTTTGTCGAGATATCGTTAGCGACTACCCGTGCGCCTTGATTGAGAAGGAGCTTCAGGATGGGGACGCCAGGGCCGCAACCAAGCTCTAGAATAGAAGGTAATTGGGGCAGCCCGTCGAGCAGCTTCTTGACGTATCTTTCTCGCGGCGATTTCTGACTCTCGACCCACTGCAAATACCAATCCGTGATGTGGTCGTATGCGAATTTGACAATGTCTGAAGCACCTGAAGACATTTTGAAGTGAATCACAGCATATCGGGGATTTGGGTAAGAGATGTGACAGGTTTAAGTACTGTGCTGAGCGGTGCCCACAACAGGCAGCAGTGATGGACAAGCTTCGATATTTTGGTAGCCAAGGTAATTGGTTCCTTACTAGGATGGCGCGATATCTCCCAGCCACCGAGATTGAGATCTTAAGGACGACATGGACCAGATGTACAGAGTAGTTACTACGTTGTTTCACGTAGTGGACACCAGGCCGTGCGACCCGAAAGCGAGTGTAACACCCCACAAAAGTGAGGAACTTCTGGTATCGCACGTTATCACGCTGTGTACTGTTGGCGTGAATCTGCTCCTTTATCGAATAAATTTTTTTGCATGTAATTTTGACAGATTTGACATTGCTGCGCCCAGCGTTTTGAATCACATCGCTTCTGAAGCCAGCACAGGCGGTGTTCAGAGGATGTTCGAGTTGTCGCGACACGCAATCTCGTCGTTTTGATATTTTATTTCTCCGCACTATTTGAGAGAAGAAATCCACAGAAATCGTGACTATAAAATTATGTCTTTCGTACACTCTGGCCATCTAGGTAATCATACAATTTAGGGGACCTTGATCATCACGCCACAATCCGTATTACATTAAACCCTCCTATGGGCAACGTCCCCGGCACCGAAACCCGGGCCCACAAGGCCCCGCAGCCGCCGCTAGTCACCGAGAACGCGATATGTTAGCACAGTCTATTTGCAGAAAACCGAAAGCGAAAGAATGATGCAATTACTAAAGACACGTGCAGTTGGAGCTGTTGACTCTTTAGCTTCGCTCTCGAGAGCAGCTTTTTCCGGGCGGATCTCCTGGACGACCAATGATACATTTGAGACGCCTTTCTCCCCATTTGTTCAGGCTAGTCAATTTTACCGCCCCGTTGTCTTACTGCATCTCGGATAGGACGGCATGTCTTTTCTGACCCTGAAGGATTCGCTGACTGCAGCGCACATTGAACAATCATGCTAAGGCTATCCATGCCTTGTGTCACCAGCCTGATGGTTTTCGTAAGTGATCTTTGTCACTGGGACGATTGGCACCATTCAACTTCTGGTGCCATATCGGGGCCCAAGCGGGACTGCTTCCTGCGGAGTTCGACGCTTTGGCCTTGAAAGTCTTTGATTAGCTCGTCGACTAATTTGGTACGATAACAAGGCGAGATATGCTTCAATACAGTCAATTACGGTGCAACGGGGCCTTAATCTGGCGAAACAACCAACATTCCACTTGTTACGCTTGCGACTCTATTCTTATGATAGCCATAAATGTGTTTTTGGAGAAAGGTTCACGCAGATTATTTTGTCTCTCAGACGAGCGCGGCTCCCAATGACGGCCGCGCCTACTGACAAACGACTCATATTTCCATGTCTTTTGCGGATCCGTATAGCACATCCATATGTTTTCACGGCAATTCTGCGCCTTGAGCCACATATCCCTCAGATCAAGGTCCTCCTAGCGTGCGGCATAGAACCAGGAGTCTAAGCAGCTAATAAGCACCTTCATACGGCCCTGGTAGACCCCTCCGGTAGGCGCGATGTCGTCCTCCGACGGCTCACAGTCGGCGTCGTATGCCCAGAGCCAAAAGAGCCCAGAGTTGGTGCAGTGTGGTCTACTTCAATTTCTACAAAACTCTCCCTAGATTTTTCCGCAGGCTTTTGTCCAACGCCTTGCTAGTGGCACATCAACTGAAAAGCCAGCGATGGTTTATGCTTCCTCGAAGCAAGCTTTCCATAACTCCAAAGTCAGGGTTACCACTTGGCACTTGACTACCATGAAAATCATTTTATTTTGGCCAAACGATACCGTGTGGGCCTTTAAACACACTGTGGAACTGCGGCTGCCAGCCCCAATTGGTCAGACGTTTTTGCTGGTATCGCCATCTGGACTGAATCTTGCATCATATGGCCACTGTCCATAGCTGTTTCTTTTTAGCGACAGACCTTTTCTTAACAACAACCAAGAACCCTCCCGACTCAATTGAAATAGAACATGGGGTCCAACGGGAAGGTTCACATTGCCATTATTGGGGCTGGCATAGCCGGGCTAGCTGCTGCCATCTCTTTAAAGGATCATCCAGGCATCGATGTTCAAATCTACGAACAAGCTAGCGAGCTGCGAGAAGTTGGGGCTTCTATTGCACTAGGACCAAACGGATTAAGAACGCTGCAAAGACTTGGGGTAGATAACGCATTGGATGAATCAATTGCTTTTAGAAACAAGTCTGGATACCCAATGATATATCGGTGAGTGTTTTCAGAGTTTGACCAGAGCTTGCACTGAGAATTTGAAGCCACTGGAAAACCAACGAGATTGTATCGACAGATTCTCATCGGGGTTACGTGGACTCGCATCATTACACAGCTCGCTTCTACCGACCACATCTCCAGCAAGCCCTTTTGCAATGTGTAGACCATTCTGCAATTCATCTTAAAAAAAGTTTCGAGGCTGTGAAATTTGACGACACATCTAAGAAGGTGCATATTACTTTCGTCGATGGCACTACAGCTGCGGCCGACATTCTTCTAGGGGCAGACGGCATACACTCCCCCGTCCGAACATCATTTGTTCCAACGTCTAAAACGGCTTGGACAGGAGGGATAGCTTTCCGGTCGGTATTTGACGAATCTCATCTGTCTCAAGTTATAGACATTCCAGAGGAAGCAACTCACTACTGGGGACCGGGCCGAGCATTTTTCGCCTCGAGGCTCGGAGGGGGTCTGTTCACTACAGTGGCTTTATGTGAAAGCGACCCTCGTGATCCAGAAGCAACCTATAATTCATCCACATGGAACATGGAGGCTGATGTGAATTTCCTCAAGAAGCTGTACAAAGATTGGAGTCCTGAAATCCGCAGCATTGTTGGTGCAATCCCTTACACCAACGTTTACGCAAATGTTGCAGCTCACGGGCTCGACACATGGGTTCTCGGCAGAGGAAACATAACCCTTGCTGGGGACGCGGCTCATGCGCACGGTGGAGCGTTCGCCGCAGGAGGAAGCTTGGCGCTTGATGATTCCTGGGCTTTTGGTGCATCGATTCGACACTTTTTCCCTCGTGAAGCTACCAAGCTACCGACTAGTCAAGAGATAGTAGACGCCCTTAGACTCTATGAAGCGACAAGAAAGGCCCACACAGACAAGCTCATCAAAGTCGTACACGACGGCAACAAGATGAAACGCCAACGCTTGGGCAAAACGGAAAGTGATGACGAGCTCAGGGCGAGAATGAAGAACCGTGCTGATACAAGCTGGATTCACGAACATGACGTCGTGGCTGCTTTTAAGCAGGCCCAGGATTTGTTATTTTCTGGACAACAGGCACGACTGTAGGCACTGTTGTGCTTTGAAAGTGCTCTGAACATTAGATGTTGGACCTACTCCATAGCCCAATCCCAACAATGTCTTGGCATCTGCTTGCAAGAATTATAAATGTGCAGATTAGTATACATTACCTCAGAGAAGCCTGGTACGATTGGTAATCAAAAGTGCCAAGTTTGCACAGTCTCCGTCGGGGAAATGTGGTATATGGGGACAGTGCAAAATTAAGAACGAACTGTCTCCAAACAAGCCTTCTTGGACCTTTGGTTTCAGACCGTGGATGGTGATGGAATTCCATCTTTGCATCTCTAGCACTGGGAACTATCCCACTCTGCCAAACTCAACGTCATTCAAGGATTGTAGTCAACGTTTCGCTGGTTGTTGTAAGCCAGAGGCGTTTCAATGATGCTTGGTCGGGCTTAGATGATGCTTTTCTAGATAGTTCGTTTCGACCAAGCCTGCAAGACTTCAACGAGCCTCCACCTCTGAACTAATCGCCTAACAACTCAGAATAAGCTAAACGTAGGCGCTACTATCAGTGAACTGTGGCACCGATTTTACTTTTCTCAGCAAGTGCTCTGCTCCTTGACTTGTGCCAAAGGATGCAATTGAGACCATTCATCCAGCCATGGAAGGTCACGGAGCAGCAACGAATAGAGTTTCGGAGGTCTTTGCATGATCCGTACAGATGAGAAAGATTCCCAAACAGCCTTGCACGTAGAACCGCCGTTAAAACGATCGATGGACCGCCATGAACTTTAACGCCTCCTCAATTGGTTCGGCGAAAATTGGCCGATTATCTTACCTAGGAAATTGCCTAAACGGGTAGTTTGGTTGAATCATCGTGCACCCTGTTCGCAATGTGGTGTATAATCTTGAGCCAAGCCTAAGTTCAGCGGGGCTCATTAGCGGATAATAGCTTAAGAATCTGTTCCAGAACCACCACGTCCGCGGAACCCGTGCCTGTGTAAGGCAGTGGGCGCTGACGCCATGATTTGGAATCAAACGAGGCAGAACCTACGCTGGCATCGCTAATGATACTGGAACCTAAATGCAGAAATGGCCGTGACCTTTATTCAAGCTTACATTTGTGGGATCGCTTAAATAAGTGTAATACTTTCGGTGATGTCTAGGGATGCAAATAGGAACAAGCCCCATCAAGATAATTGACCTGTTCACTTTCATATTCCCAAACTACTCTTCATTGCCTAACACCCGGTAACCTCAACACATCTGAGTTTCCCTTGCACCATGCACATCAGTCTCGCACTCACAGCCCTTATCCTGGTCAAACAATCCTTTAGCCTTCCCATATCTCCATCCACAATGTCCGTCCTCCCCAGCGCTTTCGACGAATTCTGGACGTCTAAAATCCGAAGGAACCTCAAAATGTTCCACCTCAACCTTGATAGCGGCAAGTGGCAAGCAAACGAAGCCCTCCTCGCGCAGGACTACTACTGGAACTACGACGGCAGCACCTTCGTTGGTCCCAAAAATGCTGGCGCGGCGCTGGGCTTTGTCGCTGATGGGCCGTTGCGCGGGCTGCAGGCTGTTGATGTTTATAACATCGTCGATGGAGATCGGGGTGCTGTTTTGTTGCAGATTTCGGGAAAGCAGAATGATGCTTTTGCTGGCCTTAAGCTGCAGGAAAATGGCCTTTTCAATGTGAAAGAGGCGGAGTTGCTTGTGTTTAACGGCGATGCGCTTGCGAGGAGCGCTGCAACTGTGACACCAATCGCGTTGATGAAGCAACAAATGCAGGAAATCATCGCGCCTCCAGCGGTCTCCCAAATTACGCTCAGAGAGAATCCGCAAACGAGTCAATCCTTTCGCCAACGACTACGACAGACTATGGTATCACTTCATCTCAACGTCAATACTGGCAAAGCAAGCGCAAACGCGAACTTGGCCACTGAAGACGTTGAAATTGAGTTCAACAATGAAATTTCCCGCGGCAGAGACGCTTTTGTCAAGATGATTGCTGCACAGGAGGCTGGTCTTTGAGCTTTCCCTAACAAGGTGTTCCATGATGCTGAGATTATGGCGGATGGAATGTTGGGTGCAATTGAGTACATTTGGCAGGCAACGCAGGAAAGAGAATATCCTGGCATTGGATTGAAGGAGGGGAGTGTGGTCAAGGTCAGGGGCATGCTGTTCTTTGAGTTCAATGACGAGGAATTTATCACGAAGATGGTCAGTGTCTACGACGAGGGTGTGGTGGCTGCGACGTTGTCTGGGAAAGCTGGGTATTTATATCCTTGAGGAGTTCACTGTGTTCTTGGATTGGATATGTCTTGGCCAATTTTGCTAATGAAGCAAATAGCTAATTGACTCTGGTCCGCAATGCACTTCGCGAAATCGAAAGAGGCATACTATAAAGAACACGCATGCTCACATACCTATATCATGATTTCAGGTGGCCGTGTGCATGGTCTATTCGCTGGGGAAAATGCCGTACTGCATCCTTTCCTCGATGTAGTCCGGAAATAAGACAAGTTTATGGAATTCCCAACCCTCAGCATCACGAACAAAACGTGCCTAGTCGACCCAATATCCGGGAATCCGTAGTGGGGGGTCTTCAATCAATGCCCAAAACTCTCCGACAATTTCATCCACGGGGTCAATCCACCAAATATCCCAATCAGTTGCAGATGAGCCAATCTTGAAGGATAGCAGGCGCAAACAATTCACCTGACACACCTTGTCACAAACACATTGATGCCGACTTGCATTGTGAAACGTCCTCGCATAATCGTCTGTATGATTGTAGAGAAGCCAGTTCTCGCGACGCCCATATTCGTAAAGATCAACCCCCACCCCACGAAGGGCCTGCAACCAGGCTCGTAATGGCTCAACGTACGCCGGTCAGCTGCAAAACGAGATAGAGCGACGGACAATACGAAGAAGTGGTGTATAGGTGCAAATGGGTTCTGTCGAAAATGCTCCAAGCGGTGGATCCCATGGCTTTGGATGCTCGAGAATATGAAGATCTTCACATTTCCGAACAATATCCTCAGCAAAACGAATCCAATTATAAAATTGATTCGCCGAAACTTTCCAGGGTAGGCGTTTTGGACCTACAAGTCTGTAAATAATGTCTGACGCTGTATGTATCATCGTTGCTCCCTCGTACATGGCATTGCAGACTGCGGAGGCGTTTTCGCGCCAATCAGGCTCTAAAACGGCGACAACATTGTTGATTGTGCACGCATACTGGACCAGCCCACGCGCTTTGATCAACCTAGACGACAGGCTGGTATGAGCATGTCCAGGGCAGGCCAGAGGCCTCATTAGTTGGAAAGTCTTCCAACCGGCAGTCCAAGGACAGCTACAGGTTTCTGCATCGAGGCCTTCGTTATATGCTGTTGTGGAGATGAAATTTGTGCCTTTGATACTATTGAAAAAGTCAAGTAGTTTTGCTGTGTTTGGTTGGTATGACCAGTGAAATATGGAATCTGCCGGGGTCCTAGTGAAAGGATATCAGTGATTTGGCGGACGATTAGCAAGGATAATTCGAAAGAGAAGAATCAAATTGGGAAATAAGCATATAGAAGCTTTCGAGGCTCTTGCGGCAAGCTTGAACTACGTACAAACCAAAAGAGTCTGTCTCGCCAGGATCGAGATTTGCACTAAGCAGGAATTTGACCATATCCCCACCCAAGCCGCGGCCTGCATACTACACAAACCAGGAAGTTAAGAGCGCTGCTATGACAGAGTAGGATGTGGAGCTTACATGGAGTAACGTCTGGCCGAGGACGTCTCGATCGTATGGACGTGCTTCATTCAGTTCAAAAAGTTCTTTAAGCCTGGAGACGTCTCCTCTTGAAGCAGCCTCAAACCCTTCCGACTTCATAGGTTGCACGGAATAGACACGGAAATTCGCGTCCCAGCCAGAGTATGACCTGCGTAGGTACATATTCCATGCATAGAGCCAACCGGCAAGCCAAAGTGGAGGTTGAAATGTTAGAACGTACCCCTGGCGGACACTTCCCAGAGCCAGCTTGCCGCCTTTCGGATTCTGCGGCCGGGATCTGACCACACCAATGCTACTTTCTACTGTTGCTCGGGAAGGCGCACGAGGTTCATCGTCAGGCCTCGCATCTTCAGCCCGAAGAATGCTCCTGGGTTGAAAGGTGCTCGATAATGGACAAATTTGTCGCGGGGGGTTGGCATTAAGGATGGAGACAACTTGAGCCGCTATCATATCAGGTTGGAGCTGGTTTTGCGCACTACAAGACGTTACCCATCTCATTCTGTGAGGTATGACAATTTTCAATGATAATGCAGCGCTCATGTGTTAACTGTTTCAAACAGGGTACGGCGCTTACATCAGGTAAACAGTCTGTGCCAATTGCAAATTTCTGACAGATCTGATAATTTATCCTCCACTGCTTTCAGCTGTTTCTTCTTGAGTGCCACTTTTACCATCCCAAATCTCCGCTGGTGGCGCCTTTTGGAGGATACTTGAGTAGATAATTCAGTAACAATATCAGTCAGCTCCTTCAAAGCTTTGCGACAGAAATGTGCACTGTTCTTGGTTGCTGTGTTATCCCACTTGTCTGAGGCAAAAGTGGTCTGGCTCATGATCTGCTCTGATAACCACAGCATTGGATTCAAGCAATCGATTTGATCGATCAAGTCCTGCAAAATATTCTCGGAGTCTTCGATCTCGTCCCATAATTGCTTGAGTTTTAGTACCGTATTTGCTGCCGCTTGGAAAAGCTGAGAGACTGCGACCCCGCTGGCGACGATGCCGAGGACTTCAGCCATGACTACGGTGAGGCTTTGAACTCGGTGTATTTTGGAGACTCGATCTCTTTAGAGACGGACGGCATAAGGCATGTATTGAGAACAAACCCAAGATCTCACGATGGCTTTATTGTAATGTTGATGACTAGACATTTGTGAGACGCGCTCGAAAAACACGGAAGATCGAAATCAAGCGGGGCTCTGGCTATGCACTGGGCTCCAACGAGGCGCAGCTTGGACCGCGCCACACTGTAGCCTCGTGAAGTTGAGAAGTAAGCAAGCTTCGGCAATGCAAATACATAGTAAGCCGTGCAACAATTGATATATTTAGTAAGAACTCGCTTCAAAGGCTCGAGGTTGAGAAATTCGAATAAGGATAGGCTATTAAAAAAGGATCCGTTATGGAGGTCTAGTACCCAGAGCCTCAGACCTGGTAACCAAGGCAGCAACGAAGATATCTGCAACGAACACAGCGTGATTATACGCACTTGAGTTGTCTGTAGTAACGGTTCTACTATGCATAGATATACGGGGATCAGACGGCGCAATGAGATACTACGGCCGTAACAGGGTAAAACTGACTTTGTGGCTGCAGCTGTTACATTCATTTTCGTCAGCATGCGGAGTTTGAGGTTGGACGGCGCAGACTGCCAGCCCTTGACACTTGAAGAAGAGAAAGATCATCAGGACCCCAAATATTCATTCATTGGGTTCATTTTATCTATATTTATATTTGATGATGACGCTGGGAGCAGTCTTCGTTGGTGGCACTAGCGGCGGTGGCTCCGCCATGGCACGTCGCACCGCCTCTGAATCCAAAGCCAGGTCCATAGTCATCATCAGTGGCCAAAAAGCCAGAAGACATTCCTCACGCCAGTGTCAATTTCGCCAGCTGGTTGCCTCATCTATGCGCGCGATCAAGGAATACGCAGATTAGTTCAAGGCGTCAGCTAGCGCTAGCGAAAAGCTGGACCTGCTCGTGATAAGCCAAGGCATATTCACTTTGGCTAGCAGGACCGAAACCAAAGAAGGCATTGTTCGAAACATGGCGCTACATTACTATGGCAGACCGCTGCTCATTCGAGAGCTCGAGCCCGTCCTGAAATAAGACGCCAAGATCATCATCATTCCAGACGGCTCAAGTGGCAGCCCTGAAAAGCTCAATTGGGATGACCTCGACCTCAAGAAGTCGTACAGTCTCCATTCTGCGGCAGATCACTGCGTGAGCATGAGCGACGCCATGGTGCAGCACTATGCCGCTCAGGAAAGCGCCGCAGGCTCCGGCCGCCGATACTTTCTCCACAACTTCCCCGGCATTGTCCTTACCAACATCGGCGGGAACCTACCGTGGCATGTCCGGGTGTTAGCCGAGGGCCTATCAGCTGCCCTCGGAGTTGCACCGGAAGAATGCGCTGTGCACATGCTCCGAGGTTCAGAAGAGGTGGCGGCCGCGGCGGAGACGGATGGTCGCTTCTTCGGCTACGTGGACAGGAAAGGTAAGGCCGTCCCAGATAAGCCCGTGTGGACTGAGGAGCAGAGGAAAAAGGTGGCGGAGCACACGTGGAGAATAGTCGACGATGCTCTAAAGACGGTGGGTTTGGTGGCGGTATGATCGGATTGGTTAATGACGGGGCCAGAGCGCTGTGTATAATCCTATGTCTTGTCCTATAAGCGACCAAATAGCGACGTGTTCTTTACCAATTTTTCTCTTCTCTCTTTCACCGCGCCGAATAATAATAGCCTCAGGGTTTCTGTTCTCTGTGGTCGTCGACCAACAAGGACATGCGAAGGAATCGTTCCGGAGGCCGAGTTGCCACCTCGATGCGACGTGTTCCTGCTACCTTGACCCAATATTGCTTTCCTCGCCCCCCCTGTCTGCGAAATATCTTCCGGACCTAAGGAACCGCCTGTTCGACTTTCGCGGTAGAGACGAGCTGGATTCGGGCCATCTCCGCCCGAGATCCATCTGTTCTCCATTGTCCCGCATCGCGGGGCCCCGCATAGCCACGGCTTCGTTCCTGGTCACAACATTGGGGTTGGGGCCCCGCTGATCCATCACTTACATGGGGCCGCACATAAAAGCGAGCATTTTTGGCCCGAAATCTTCTCCAATGGACCTCAGGCGCATTGTCACAGCTGCTTCAAAGAGTTCGCCATGGTCGCTCTTACCAGCAGGTTGACCCTGCTCTCCTCCATCGTCGCCTCTGCCGCCGCCGCCTTGCAGACGTCTGAGAATGCGACCCATTTGACAGTCTCCAATGACCGCTTCGCTGTGGCCTTGGCTCGGTCTAGCGGTCACATTGTCGATGCTACTCTCGACGGCCAGGACCTGCTCGGTCCGCAGAGCGGCAACTCTGGAAAAGGCCCCTACCTGGATTGCTCATGCACTCCTGCAGGTTTCTGGACGCCTGGATCTACCGCCAACCTTCAATTGATCACTGGTACCGACTCAACAGGCACCGAATATGCTGGTCTTGTCATGTCCGACACCTACAAGCCGACCAACCAGACCCTGTCGCAGTACTTCTTCCTGAGGGATGGTGAGACGGGCCTGCACGCCTTCTCGCGTGTGACATACTTCAATGCCTCCGCGCCATTCCTCCGAGGCCTCGGCGAGATGCGAACCCTGTTCCGCCCGAACACGCCTCTCTGGACGCACTTCTCCACCAGCAAGGAGAACTATGGCCCATTCCCCAGCAGAGACGCTTTCTCCAAAGCGGTCACCGTACAGGACGCTACCTCGTACGTTGGAAACTCGGCCTCAGATCCTTACGTGACAGAGTACTCCGACTACTTCACTAAGTACACCCTCTCCGAGAGCTGGCGAAACCACGACGTCCACGGCCAATTCAGCGACGGATCGACCAGTGTCGACGGTAACACCTACGGTGCTTGGCTCGTCCACAACACCGTCGAGACCTACTACGGCGGCCCTCTCCACTCTGACCTTGTCGTTGATGGCATTGTCTACAACTACATGGTCGCTGGTCACCACGGTGCCCCCGTGCCCAACATCACACACGGCTTCGACCGCACCTGGGGTCCCCAGTACTATCACTTCAACAAGGGCACACCGGAGACGACGCTAGAAGAGCTCCGGGCTGATGCTGCCCAGTACGCCGACCCCGAGTGGAACGCTCAATTCTACGACGACATTGCGGAACACGTCCCTAACTTCAAGCCTTCTGACAAGCGTGTCACGTTCGAAGGCAAGATTGACCTGCCAGAGGGTGCCAAGCGACCCATCATCGTGCTGTCCGAGAACAAGCAGGACTTCCAGCTCAATGTCTTCAACACCAGTTCCTACCAGTACTGGGCAGAGGTCGACGCCTCTGGTTCGTTCCGTATTCCTCGAGTCGTCTCAGGAACCTACAGAGTTACCATCTACGCCGATGACATTTTCGGCTGGTTCATCCAAGATGATGTCAAGGTTTCCAAGTGCCACAAGAACCTCGACTTCGACTGGAGCGAGGAGTCTGCGGGCAAGGAGCTCTGGCGCATCGGTGTCCCCGACAAGTCTGCGGGCGAATACCTCCACGGCTACGCTCCGGACACCTCGAAGCCGCTCCAGCCCGAACAGTACAGAATCTACTGGGCGAACTGGGACTTCCCCACCGATTTCCCCGAGGGTGTCAACTTCCACGTCGGGGAGAGCTCTGAAGCCAAGGACATGAACTACATCCACTGGGCCTTCTTTCCCTCTAGGGCCAACCACCGCCGCACCGAGTCGGTCTACGAGAACGTCAACAACTGGACCATCACCTTCGACCTGGAGGACAGGCAGCTAGCCAACACGGACAAGGCCACCTTCACCGTGCAGGTCGCCGGCACCAAGACGGCCAACGGCAACAACAAGTGGGCGCAGCTCGACCACCCGTATAGCAACCTGCCCTGGACCGTCAACGTCAACGGCGTCCACGAGGAGACGTGGTCGATCCCCTACTGGCGCAGCGGCTCGTGCGGTGTGAGGAGCGCCGTGGCCTGCCAGAACATCGAGCACAAGTTTGTATTCCCCACGGAGAACCTGAAGCAGGGCCGCAACGAGTTCGTGTTGAGCTTGCCGTACAACGCGAGCAGCATTGAGACGGCCCTGCTGCCGGAGGCGCTGTACATTCAGTACGATGCATTTAGGCTGGAGGTTTCTTGATCTTCGGTCGCAGTTAGATCAGGATGGTAGATTAAAATTAATTCACACTACCTTGGCTTAGCTTGAAATTAATATTTGTCTTCTGAATCTGGTTTACTCACAACTTTGACAATGTTCTTCTGTTGCTTTATCATGGTTCTTCATGTGTCAGCGTCATTTTCCCCCCTCCCAAGTTACTTTAAGTAGCGAACGGTATGCCTTGGATTCCGATAACTAAAAAGATAAATCCATACTTCAATCCAAAACAGAAGTCAGATGTCAATCCAATTGCTGGAATAGGTCCTGTGTTTTGGCTCCCATGTCAGACATTCCTCGAGGTTCGCCAAGCTTCAGACATTGTGGCTCATGCGGGGGAGTATGAGACACTGTCATGCACAGCTTGAATTTATAGGAATTATATGATTGAAACGATTAAGGGATCTTGACACTGCAGTAGTACGTTATTGAAGCAGCTGAAAACTGAGGTGGCCCGTCAGAGTATTGCGTACCCCAACTCTATCGGCCACTTCTAGCTACCCTGCAGCCCATCTTACATCGCCCCGATGTATTTAACAGTAATCCCCTCTTCACCCTACATGCAACACTCTTACATCCTTCTCACACAAGTTTGGTTTACTTCAATCCTCTTTCCGATGGCTCCCAGCAAATTCCGTGTTATTATCATTGGTGCCGGGCCTGTAGGGCTCTACCTTGCACACGCACTGGCATTGGCCGGTGTCGACTTTGTCGTTCTCGAGAGGCGGACGACGGTCGGTGGCCTCAATGGAGGGTCTTTGATCTTTCTTTGGCCACAGTCGGTGCGTCTCCTCGATCAAATTGGAGTATGGGACCGTGTCAAGGAGTCGGCCCTCGAGCTGCATGAGAAGAAACGTATCTTTGGCGGAGATGGCTCCGTCTTGACATCAAGTCGGCTGTTCGACACTATGCATGAGAAGTAGGTCTTGCGTTCACTCTCTTGTCGTCTTCGTCCCTTTGATGCCATCTTCACATCGTCAATGGCAAGCATCCACAAGGATCATTTGACTGACAGACCAATCCAGCCATGGATACCCATTCTTGCCTATTCTTCGAAGTGAACTTGTTCGCGGCCTCTATCAAGGCTTGGGAAACTTCATCAATTTTGTTCGGACTGGCATAGATATCACTGATATCAAGACAGCCATTGATGGTGTCACCGTCCATCTAGGCGACGGCAGCATGGAGTCCGGCTCAGTTGTTGTTGGCGCAGACGGCGTCCATAGCATGACGAGGAGGATCCTGCAACAGCTTGCAGGGCCACAACCTGTACGCGAGAGCAAAGAAGCACTTGTGTTTGCCGATGAGAACCCCATGCTGGCCAGCTTTTATGGATTCGTAGGGCGAACAACCATCAACCCGGGCATCGAGAAGGCTATCTTCTTCGAGTCTCGAGGCGGTGGTGCCGTCATTCAATGCACCGCAGAGAACGGGATGGCTCACTTCGCAACCATTTCACCTTTGGCAGAACCAACCACAGCCAAGCGACGCTATTCTCCATCGGAGATGGAGGAGCACGCCGAGTCGCTAGGCCACATTTTTGTGAGTCCAGGCGTCCAGTTCAAAGATATCTGGGCTCGAGCAGATAAGACTGCCACCGTCATGATACATCAGGAGGAGGGATTTCTGGATATCCCATGGCACCATGGGCGCATCGTGCTAGCTGGCGATGCAGTGCACAAGACAACCAGCGTCAACGGCCTTGGGCTCACCATCGGGCTGCACTCTGCTGTTGCTCTTGCCAACGAGCTACATGGGTTGGCGATTTCCAATTCTGGCGGTAATATGCAGGCACTGGATGAGGCATTCGAGAGATACAGGGCCGTGCGCATTGGAGAAGCCAAAACCATCTGGACCAACGGCTTCTCTACAATCCGCGAGACGACCCAGAAAGGATGGGTGCCATGGCTCTGGGACAAGTTCGTTTTACCCTGGATCGACACGGAGAAGGTGGCGCGGGCTATGTTCATTTCATGGATGTTTGTGCGTCATGGGCAGATTCTGTCCTATGTACCTTTTGCTGGCGAGCGAGGAACAATTTCGTGGACACGAGCAGCTCTGTGTGCCGAAACCTGAGCAGCGCACTTTGTCACGACAAGAACTTACGGATAAATGAAGCTGGATGCAGCGCGCATTGTCAACACACTACCTATGATTTTCTATTTTAATTCATTATAGATGTCTCTTAATCAGGTCTTGATTCATTCTATCTATCAATTATATCTTGTGATTTATCTGCAATTGCAAATGAAGTCACCGAGCGATAATGATGTAGGGTAGGCGAGTCCACGAGGGCCGCGGGATGATTCCATCGGCCTGGAAAATTGGGAGGTCTGCTTCGTGCCAAATGCGGCTGTTTCGTCTCATCTCAACTCATCTCATGAGAAGCAGTCAACTGGCGCCCCAGGATCCGTTTCATGTATGACGCTGTAAGATCAACTGCAGGTGCACGATGTCAAGGTAAGCAGATGATGTTCGACAGGGATGCTGAGAGCTGCAGGGTCTCTGTGGGGCTCATCGGAAACTCCCTTTAAATCCACGCCGGGGCGTTGGTGACAATGTCATCACAAGGCAATGGCTTACCCCCTTGCAAGTAAGCATCATGACAATGCGTGTCTTCCTGTCCTACCAATTTCTACGCGTACAAGCTAAAATGTAATCAAGCAATCAATCGCAGCATCCGCCCACTTAGCCATTCTCACGCAGTGCCCCCGTTCTGCTTGACTGCAGCCGTATCGAGCCGTTTCCAGGGCATGACCAATCCTACTAGACACGCAGCCCCTGCGATGCCGCAGCCTAGAATGAAGGTGGCTTGGATGCCGTCGAGATACGCCCCGAGAACGCCAGACAGCTGCTGGTCTTCGAAGACGTTGCGTAGGTCCGTGGCGCCGGTGCCGACCACCTGGAATGGGTCCACCCCAGAAACTCCGCCAGCCACGGCACCCATCATGACATTGACAAATGTAGCCTGTGCAGCCGATACGACCAGAGCTGCCCCAACCGTCTGGAAGCAGAGGACAAGCGATGTGGCTGACGACAAGTCAGCAGCCTCGACGCTTACTTGAGCGACAATGACGGGCACCTGGAAAGCCGCTCCGAGCCCAAGTCCCGCCAGTAGCTCGAAGCCGGCCCACCGTCCCGTAGAACTGCCAATGTTCAGGGTAAAGCATAGCCCGCAACCGACGGCGCCGAGAGCAGCTCCACCGATCATGACCAAGGTGGACCTGCCAGTCGCTGAGATGAAGATGCCAGCCCCGAGCGCACCGGCCATTGCAGCGACGATCAGTGGAAGATTCTGGACGCCTGACATGATGGGGTTGCTGCCCCGGATTGCCTGGAAGTAGATCGGGAGGTAGTAGATCATTGTGTGCAATGCTCCCGGAAGTAGTACCGAGTAAAGCGCCGAAACAAAGATCAGACGGCGTGTGAACAATCGTGGTACGATAATGGCCCTCTCACCCTGCCAGCGCTCGTAGAGAATGAGAACGATGCTAATGAGCACCGCGCCCACGAGGAGGCCTATGACAATAGATGATGACCATGGATAGACCTGACCGCCGTAGTGGAACGCGAGAAGGTAGGTCGTGATGGCTCCCATCAGAAGAATAGTGCCAATTGGATCCAGCTGGAGAAGTTTCTCGCGCCATGTCGCCTTCTTCGGCTTCGAAATCTCAGGGGTGTGGAAGAAGAAGGTGATCATGGCCAGCGGGACGACACCCACGGGGAGGTTGATGTAGAAGCACCTAGCTTTCGTTAGTCACGATAGAATGGGTATCTGCGTGCGTTGTATGCAGCTGCTCACCATCGCCAAGTGACTGCACTGGAGAAAACGCCTCCAAGTAGAGGACCCAGAACACTTGCAATGCCGTAGACGGCTGATAGAATCCCCGTGTATGCCGGCCTTCTTTTCGCATCCGCTATGAATGCGACAATGGTGTAGGAGCCGGAGCTTACGCCTGCCGCCCCTACTCCCGCCAAAGCGCGACCGATGATGAATGCAGTCGATGTGGGAGCGGCTGCGCAGAGTAGACTCCCCGCTTGGAAGATGACAACAGATGTCAAGTAGCCAGCTTTGAGGGGAAAGTACTTGTAGATTTTACCCCAGGTGGACTGGAAGCCGCCCGTCGTCATGAAGAATGCCGCTGCGTACCATGCCACGTCTCTAAGTCCGCCGAACTCGTCTGTCATTGCAGGAATGGCCGTCGCGACAATTGTCTGCAATCGAGTCAGGATCGACATCATGGCGAACATGTGTGGGCACCTACCATGTCGAGAGCAATGAGGAAAATGCTCGAGATCAGAGCCAATAAGATAACCCATAGCTTCAGTCCGGTGGGATAGCTGATCTTGGATTCGGACTGGTTCGTCGCTGGTGAAGAACCGTGGCTGGAGGTCTCTTCTGCTCCCAAATTGCCGGCAGATAAAGGATCGCTACTCGATTTCTCGGTTGAGGTCAAAGTGGATGAGGCGGCAGGGCCACCAATTTCGGAGTCAAGCATGGCCCTCAAGTGGTTTGATTGGGGGAATTCCAGGTGGTCATTGTCGCCAGTAGTCTCTGCTTCGGTCGCACCGATGTGGGCATTCAGTGGCCGTTCACCTACGTAATCTTTCTCCATTGCTTGTTTTTGTCCTCGGATGACGTCTGCTTCCACCAGAGAAAGGGAGGGAGTGGAATGAAGAGCGATTCTGCGGCTTGCTAGTAATAACTCACAGACTGTCCGGCGTACGTCTCTTTAAAGAAGTGGTGTCGAACTGCAGCACATCACATTGGGTGACGGATTTAAAAGAGCCAAGCAATCGTACTGGCCAGGCAGATCGGGCAACACAGGGGATAAATATGCACGGTTGTTGGCCGGGACGAATCTTCCGTCCGTCAGATGCACACCAGAAGCCTAAGCTGTTGATTTGTAAGAAAGCCACGAAGAAAATACCAAGGAATCCGAGTGGAAAGAAATCATGGGTACTGCCCTGGCGGTGGCGCAGATTCGAATCTGACCGAATTTGCTTGGCTCACTGATTTGCTAGGTAATAAGCGATTATTCTATTGAATGTCTCGAATGAGTGTGAACTACAGAGATCTAAAAACGCAGCTTTGTTTTGAGAGCTGCCTTATGCTTCATTCGCACGACTTTGTTCCCAGAAGCTGATTGCTAGCCATGAGTTGTAGCCACTACTGAGGTCCTAAGTCCTTGATAACCTTAGATGCGCCCACAGAGCTCAGTTCCGCAATGGTTTCATCCCATAAGTTGGATCGGAGTTTGAGGCCCTCTGCCTTGTAGAGGATCTTAGGATATCTGACAAGCCGATTAGCTAGGTTCGAATCATGATTGACACGGGAGGACAGAGAAGGGAGAAGGCAACATACGGCTTGATAGCCCAATCACTGAGAAAGGATCCGTGGCTGCGTTTGTCCTGTACTAACGTGGCATCAAGGTAGATGGTGGCAGCGACATCTACCGATCTTGCGAACAACCGCTGAGCTATACCCATCAACACGACCTGGATAGCGGATGATTCACGGAAGAATGAAGTGTCACGAGTCATGCCAGGATTCGCAACGTTGATCAGCACATCGTCTGGGCTAACATGCTCGGCGAGCTTAGATGCAAACATGAGCTGAAGGAGTTTTGATTTACTATACCATGCGAAGGCATCAAAGCCAGCTGACCGGTCCAGCTGTGACAGCACTGGGCCTTCACCGTCGAGTGAGGCGTCATACACCAGGTCAGATCCGATGAGGCTCAAAACAGGTGGCCGACTCTTGCCTTGAGCCTTTTTTCCTTTCAAGACAGGCACAAGTAAAAGGGCAAGAAGAGCTGTCGAGAGATAGTTGACTTGAAGTGTTGCCTCATGTCCCGTGCTGTTGATGATTGTATGCGAAGATTTCATGAGCCCTGCGTTGAGTATGGCAAGGTCGATGCGCGGCAGAGTTGCGCACTGCTCAGTGAAAGCGCTGACGGATGCGTACGACTCCAGATCCACGACCCAGACAGAGATGATGGCTTTTGGAAATTCGCTGCGCAGTCTCTCCGCAGCCTCGTCGCCTCTGGCTTGAGACCGCACACCCATGACCAGGTGAGACAGTCCGCGCTGAAGAAGCTGTCGCGCAGCTGAGAAGCCCAGGCCTACATTGCTGCCTGTGACAATGGCGACCTGATTGGCAAGGCTAATACCGGCTGGTAGGGGCTTGGGCTTGGTGAACTGGCGGGAAATGAAGCCAAAGACCGTGGCCTCGTACCAGGCTTTGTCCTGAAGATCGTGGGACATGACGGCTGCGAGGACTTCGTGTGATCTCTGCTCAAAGAAAATGTAACGATACAAGACTGTTTGGCACACCGAAAGGAGCACAGACTACAAGCAAAGAGCGGGAGCCGGCGGCTGCTTTTTTCAAGACGTGCCGCTGCTTCAGCACAGGCCCGGATCAGCCGTGAACCCTGCATGCGTGTAAGCACACGCCCCTTGCACCCCCTGTCCATTATTCAGCCCCCCGCAACTCACATCTCCGCCTACCATGCAATGTCAACATTCCTGTCACGATGGACGCTCGGCTCGCGACGAGGGCCCTGGTTGTGCTTTGTTGGATTTCCATTCAGACCAGCCCCGAGCAGCATGACCAAATATGCCCCGAAAATCCGCAGGTCGGTGCAGTTGTCCGCATACTCCGCAACCCCAAGGCGACATGACCAACATGTGCTGAGCAATTGAGGCAAAAGTATTTGTGCAATGTGCATTATTGGGTAAGCCACAAGGTCCTAGATTAATAATGCGGTTGGCGGGAGCGGCTGAACAGAAGCATATCGCGAGCACTATTTAGACTCAAGCTTTGGGCCGATACCGTTCCGAGATCCCTGCGACACCTCGTCTACGATATCCAAGCGACTTCATCAACTTAGACCTACTTCCATCCAAATGTCTTCTTATTTGATTACCGGTGTGTCGCGAGGCTTAGGGGTATGTACCATGGCCTATGATGACGAGGAAACTGCACACTGACACGCTCACGACTAGTTTGCATTTCTTCGTCAGCTATCGGAGGACCCCAAGAACGTGGTCATTGGAATTGTCCGAGACAAGGCGGCAACGGAGAAGAAGGTGGCCCAGGAGCTAGAAGGGCGAACCAACATCAGCATCCTAGAGGCTGACATCACTGACTACAATGCGCTGAAGGTATTTGTTACAGAGATTTTGACCCATCACTTGGCGTTAAGCTGATTACTTTCTACAGGGCACCGTGGATGCCGTTTCTGCCATCACAGGTGGAAGTCTCGACTACCTCGTCGCCAACGCTGGCTACGTGTCGAGGTGGGATGCCTACGATCCCATTGGAGTTTTGTGAGTCAACCAGCATACGCCAGCGAACGCTCCTTGTCTCAACACACGGCCTGCTGACGATATCATATGTACAGGGGCCAGAAGCCAGAGGAGCTTGATGAGGATTTCCTCAAGTCCTTCAAGATCAATGTCCTTGGCAACATCCACCTGTTCAACCTGTACACTCCCCTCATCCTCAAGGGCCAGGCGAAGAAGGTCATCACGATTTCCAGCGGCCTGGCCGATTTGGACCCCATCTGGCAGTTCGACTCTGAGGTCGCTGCTGGCTACTCAATCAGCAAGGCGGCCATGAACATCGCCGTGGCCAAGTTCAGCGCCCAGTACAGGAAAGAGGGTGTCTTGTTCATCAGCATCAGCCCGGGCATGGCCGATGTGGGTCAATACAGCGAAGGTAAGCCATCTGCATGAGCGCCGCATTGGGTTTCGAGTCTAACTGTAATTCGTCACAGCTACTCCGGAGCAGCTGCAGAAGCTCGGTGGGATGCTGCAGAAGTTTATGGAATACGCACCTCACTTCAAGGGACCCACTACCCCTGAGGCTGCTGTCAAGGACGTCATTGCTGTTTGGGAGCAGAAGAGCGTGGAGAACGGAGACGGCGGCAACTTTGTATCTCACCACGGCGACAAGAATTGGCTGTAAAGATTGAGCGTCGTACAATATCCAATGGTGGTGGTGTCGACTGGTATCAAATTGCAAAGGATGTTAGAACAACCCGAATACATTACTCATACGCAATTTGGCTATCAATGTGAATGGAACATCGTATTTCAATAAACGAATGTTATGACGGGATTGATGAGCAGTTGATAGCCATAAAATCATGAGCGATCAGGCCTCTGTGTCTTCGCAGACATATTTGTGTCTTTGTCAGTATATAACCGTTCGGCCATGTGCGTAGCTCGTTTCGGCGACAAGAAAATCTGCTTCACATCACGTTGTCTCATGCACAGATTTTCAAGCTAGTGTATGAGAATTGAAGTAGGTGCAAGATGGGAAATGCAGCATAGGTAGTCTCAGCATTGCTTTCAATACACCATCAATCGTCAGGTAAAGCCCGGCGGGTGCCGTGCGCAGGGGACTAGTCAAGATGCTGGTACTCATTGCCCAACTGCACAGGAGAAATGTCCATACAATGTCTACTACTGGAATAGTACAAGATATCTGATACAAATATCCAGAGCCGAAACAACTCTTCGAAACCACTCTTTAGTCGCGAACAATGGGATTGTAATAGCGAAATCTGTTGTTTGGATCATACTTTGCCTTCAGCTTCCTTAATCGCTGCAGTCGCCATGGTTCGTAACCGTAAAGAGACTCAAGGCTTTCATCGCCGGTGGCGTAATTGAGATAGGTTGTGGGCTGACGCTTGGGTTGGCCAGCATTCCAGAGATTTCTAATATCCGCGCCCCATTGTTTGATCTCATCCTGAAGGCCCTCGACTGCCAGCGAGGAGAAAAAGCTGTACTTGAGTTAGCGATCACGTGTGAAGTGCGGTATCATATTTCAACACGTACACAATATGATAGTCGTTACGTTGGGCGAAAGCAGAAGAGGCAGGGTCAACGGCTAGAGCGGCTTCGGTAGAGTAACCCTCGTAGAAGAGTCGAGCGCCCAGTGCAAGCTCAGGGCGCTGCACTATCTTATCTCGGAAGGCGTTGAAGATTTGACGCTCTGCAGTGATATTGTACTTCTGGAGGCCGGCGACTGAGCCAAGATATGGAGCGGAAAAACACGATGCACTATCCACGTCGGTTCCTTGAGCTGCAAGGATTTGTGGATAAGGGACGTCGTTCTTCTCCTCTGAGATAGCCCCTATCTCATTGAATGGCTTCAAAAGTGCCTCAGCGTCAGCTGCAGAACCGGCATAAGCAAAGCTCCAGAAAATGACTGGCTGTGTAGTTATCAGCGCCTCGCTTTCTGCGGATGAATGTTTTTGAAAGCGACTTACCTCGGTTTCGCTAATAGAGGGAACAATCGCAACCTGGCCAAAATTGACAGTCATCAAGGCTGGGGTCTTCCCGTTATTATGAAACTTGTTGAGTTTTTCGAAAATCGTCTCGAGTTTGTCCGAAGACCATATGTAGTTGTGGTAATGCCAAAGTTTTGGACCGCGGGGAAAGACGTTGAGCTCTAGGCTGGTGACAATGCCAAAGTTGTGTCCAGCTCCTTTCATCGCCCAGAATAAATCTTTGTTGCTGTTCTCATTGACCTTGACTTCTGAGCCGTCGGCCAACACGACATTCAGGTTGATAAAATTGTCGCTAATCAGCCCATGGATGCCCTCAAAACGTCCGTGTCCACCACCTAGGGCCGGGCCTACAAGACCAACACAGCCGCCGCTTCCGGTGGCTGGAACGTAAATATATCAATAAAGTCCCAGAAAAAACACAAGTTCATTGAATTAGGCACTTACTGGTAACGAGTCCCTTCTCCCAAAGAGTGTCTACAACTTGTCGACCGTACGCGCCGCCTTGGAACACTGCAGATTTTCGATTACCTGAGATCTTGATGTCCTTGAGCCCAGACATGTCAATCTGCAACCCCTTGAAAGTGCCTAAAGTGGAAGTCGAACCATGGCCACGATTGACAGCAAGAAAATTAATACTGTTCTTGTTACAATATTTGACCTGATGTCGGGTTAGAGCCAGTTAATGATCACTGTTTGACATGACTCACGATCTTCGACACGTCCGACTCAAGTCCTGGCCTGACCACGATCTCGATATCTGGCATGGCGTAGGTGTTCCACCTCTCAGTTGCCTCAGCCCAGTCAGGGCTGGTCGGTCCGAAGATGGTAGCTTTTTTTGACAAAACCTTGCCGAGCTCCCGTTGCACTACAGTTACTGAAATGTCACGTCGTGTGAAAGTGCTAGACTGGAAATAGCTAGGCAATGGCTCATGTGGCAAGGCTGTAATAGGAACAGGACCCGCTGTGAAGAGTAGGCCGTAGGCCAGGAGCCGCAGAAGAGAATTCATGATTGCTGTCACAAACGATCAAGAAATGGCACACTGCGTTCGTTTCATCTGCGACACACATGTGGATCTGCATTGGGAGCTTTTATACTGGAACTAGGTTATTCTGCAACCCATAAAGAATGAAGGATTTTGCCAATTTGCCTCAATCCGCTTCCTACAGCTGAAGTGCGCCTCCACCCCTATCCTCTACCGCCAAGTTGCATGGGGGCATGATTCTCAGAATGAGATTGCAAAAATAGGAAACTAGATCTCAGCTCCGTTACCCAGGGCTCTAAGCACGCACAGACCCAAGTGTTGACCAGGGTGACTGGGTCTGAAGGATCTAGAAAAGAGTACAAGGCTGAGCTGACTGCCAAAACCTCATTCGACTTTCGTGCCTACAGAATACTAGTCTTATGATAGGTCAAGATGGATTATTGGAAGGGGCGCTGCGCCGTCGGCCCAAGTTTCCGGGCGAGGTCCTAACCCATCAGGGGGCAGGAAACGTGGTGTGGTAGTAGTTCTGCCTAGCGGCTAGTTCGGCTACTGACAAGGGCAAGAATCAGGTTCAAGTCGCGTGGTGCTCAGCCCTATTTGGCCCCTGTTGGACAAGGACATGATCGCAAGCCCAGCTGAGCAGTTTTCCATGGCCTTGGGCAAGCCCGATATTGTCGGTGCATCAGATGGGCTTGGGAGTGTTGGCTGTTATTGAAAATCTGAGGTGATACAATTTCGTATCAACTCAAGATTTGTGATTCAGATCGGATATGAGGTGTAATGGTAAGAGGGGGGGTGTGGCGTCAGCGTAGGGCAGTACTGTCATGGATTACCTGCATGGTCAGCAATCGGCTAAGAAGCCGATCTGCGCTGTCACGCATTTGGTCAGGGGGCTTGACCAGGGGGTAAGCGATCCGGGGTCTACGCTTTGACCAGCCTAGGTGTAAGTGGACGTCTTCTGTCTTTAACGACAGGAAGGAAAGAGCACATGCATGGATCGATGACTGTCCTCTAAGGCATCTGCAGCTCGCCACTTGGAGCCGAAATGATCGTACCATCTTCTTGGGTCTCGGGGTTTTGGAAATAGGGTAATTGGTATGAAAGGTGTCTCTAGGCTGGTGCATGTTCCGCAACAAGCTACTCAATCAATTGAATCCGAAATTCAATCGTTGCAAAATAGAGAGACAAAGGAAAATGCCGTACGCCTGGCAACTATGGCTGTCGCCCCGCCCCCTTAATCGCACAAAGAGCCTTCCAGAACCGCATATTCTAGCGGCTCATGATGCAGCGCTCTTTGAATTCCTCACCGGAGGCGACGGCCGCGAAGTCATTAGGGAAACCCACTACATTGACAACCCAGTAGTCAAGAGCGGGAAGTCCGGTCCTCCACTGTAAGCATGCCTAGTAAACATAAACCAAGTCCGTTGATTCTCATATTGGAATGCCATAGGCATATACATCTGCTTCAAAATGAGTATTTCCAAGTTGAGCAAGGCATCCTCGCAGTCCACAGAAATGGCGAAGTGGTTGTCGCGACCAAAGAGGATGGGATAATCGAGGTCCCTGCGGGCACCCGGTAGGTAATGGACACTTGAGCCGCTCCGCCTTATGAAATTGGGAGTACTCGGATATGCTGACTATGGTCAAACTAGGCATCGATTTTGGGCTCACCACACAGGCAAAGAAGATCTCATTTTCAAGGTCTGGGCCCGGCCTCAAGGCCTTGACCGTGGGTTTGATGAGATATTCATACGTCATCTCATTGGATATCTTCGTGACTGCCAGAAGTGCAACTTGGAGCCATCTGTCTTCCAGCTCATGCTATTTGCAGAAAGCAGTGCCACTGTCGCCACTCCACCATTTTGGGTGCCCACATTCGTCCTCAAGTCAGTTCAATATGCTCTAGCATACGGCATAGGGGGGTTTGTCTTGGGGTCAGTACTTTCGTTTCCCCTGCCACACGCAATCACCGCTGACACATTGAAGATACAAAGATAGTTATCCAGAGTACCATACAGTAGCTACTACTCCCAAAATCAAGTCAATTTAATATTCCGAGTAAATGTTTTGTAGAGTCAACAAGTAGAAGTAGTAATGAAGAGATTGATACAGCTAGACGATATTAAGTGAGTAAATTAAGATGCTAACATCCATGACTCCTCCACCGATCTTGTATCTAACCCTAAGCCTTGAATCCTGCGACAATGTCCCGAAGGTTGGCAAACGATCCCTCCGCCAACGTCTCTTCCCAAATCTGCTTGGTCAATGCTTCTCCCTCAGGCTTGTACAGAATAGGTGCTTTGCTAAAGGAGAGTCAGTTGCTGTTCTCAGATTTGGCCCTCGAAATAGCCTATGGGAAATCACTTACGGCCTAAGCTTTGCGTCTTCTACGTACTGACCGTGAACCTCGGCGTCAAAGTTGGCGGCAGCATGGACGATGTTGCGGGCATTGATTGTGATTGATCTGCCCACCACGCGAGCGAAACAGCCAAAGAGAAAGCCGATCAATGTGCCCTTGCCCTCTCGCTGGAGTTCGGACCCATACGTAAAGCCAGGGTTTACCAGGTTCACCGTCACAGACGAGGCAGGCACACGCTTCGCCAACTCTGTTACGAAGAACTGGCCCAACAACTTGGATGTCGAGTAGCGCTCTGCAAAGTCCCACTTGGTGGCCTTTTCTTTGAATGCGCCCAAGATTGACTTGGAGCTTCGCTCTTCAAACTTGGCCCAAGCTGCCATGTCGGATGAAACCAGCACAAGGCGCCCAGGGCGCGTTGAGCCAGACTTCTTCAAAGCAGGAAGAAGTAAAACGGACAGAATGGCGTTGGATACATAATTAATTTGCACGTCCATCTCAATGCCGGTCAAAGGGTGGAAAACCTCTGTGGCCTTGAAGAGACCGGCATTCAGAATGGCAATGTCGAGACGCTCGAGGGTCTTGGCCCGCTCCGCAAAAGCAAGGATAGAGTCGTAAGAGTCCAGATCCAGAGACCAGACCTCAATGACTACAGCTGCAGCGTTTCTTCCTGACAGAAGTCGCTTACGGGCGGACTCGCCTTTAGCCACGTCGCGCACGGCAAGGATGAGCTTGCTCAGGCCTAGGTCCAGAAGCTGATGCGCCGCTTCTAGACCCAGGCCAATGTTAGAGCCAGTGATGATGGCTGTCTTTCCTTGCACTCCGGCCTCATTCTTGGTAAGAGACCGTGGCTTGACAAAAAGCTGACGGTAAAAGTATTGACCTGGGCTTGCCTCCTTCTCAGGCGTGATATCGAAATGGGGAGTCGTCATGATCGCTGGCAACGCCCGCGACGCGTAGGGAATAGTATGAAAGTAAGCTGAAAACGAAGCGAAGATGAAATCGGGTAAATCAGGAGCACGCTGGAAGAACGAAGACGAAAGGATGGCCTTTGTAGGGCCGCTAACGCATCTTCCCGCCCTATCTGCACGCTTCCATTTGGTCTCAGCCATGCATTGTTGAGAGTTGTAGATGACAAATCCAGACCGGGGCTTATTTCGACCGATTCAATACAGCAAGCCACCGTGCATCAGCAAATACCAAGATGTCCGCAAGGGGGGGGGCAGGGGTGTGTTTGCGAGCGGAATTGGAGGGGGCGTCCGTCTAACCGTGGAGTCTAATCACACCACGTCGCTACCCTCGTCCCACATGGTAATTACCAGAGTGCTGGAATCGCCAGAATGCCCTGCTGCTGACCCATCCCTGCCCTACGCCTTACGCAGCTGACTAGACTCTCGTGGACGCCACGTGCGGCGCAGGAACAAACCAGGCGCATCTTTGTCAATTTTCCCCTTTTTGCTTCGCCCTGTCCGCAAACGTCACGGCAATCCGGAGCGGTTTTCATGAAGGAGTGGGAGAGAAATCAAGGCCCGTGAATTGAGAACAGCTGGGAGTCAGCTGAAGAAATGGGGGCCGCCAGGATTCGACGGTGAGGCGGCTTGCGCGTTGGCTGAGCAGGATTTCTCGACTGGGTATCGTATAGACGGAAATTCAGAGCCGAGAAGACTTTGGGTGATGCTGTAGTTGGTATAAATTGTCAGGCTCGTAGCTGGTTTTACTCTAGTCACAGCGCTATCGAACTGTATCAATTTCAACCATGGCCTCACGTAGCTCTTCGTACTGGCTTTTGCTGCTTCTCTGGGCCACTTTCTGTGCCCCTTCTCTTGCTGTCTCCAGTCGGGGGCGTGTAGATCTACGCCGTGTCCTAGCTGACCCTGCACGAAAGTGGGTGACAAATACAACAGTGTCATTCCCAGGATCCTTGGAGTTCAACGACGCCACGGAGCGATGGACCATCTTCCGCCCACCGACATACAGTGCTACCATCAGGCCTGGGACGGAAGGTGACATTGTTAAGATCGTATGTAACACTATGCATGAAGATATGCGAGTAAGCTTGGGCTCCGCAGTGCTAACGTTGCTAGATCCGACTGGTCACCTCACTCAAAATTCCTTTTCTTGTTAGAGGAGCGGGTCACTCCTACACAACCACGGTTGGCGACCTGGAGGGCGGCCTGAACATTGACTTGAGCCAGTTCAAATCAATTGGTATTAACAAGTCTGCCAAGACTGTCACAATAGGCCCTGGAGTCACCGCAGGTGACATCTTTGACCCTGTCTACGCTGCTGGATTTGAGATTCGTATGTTTTTGAACGCAAATCCGACATTAGTAATATGGTTACTTACATGGCCACAGAGACTGGCAGCTGCTCATGTCCCAGCCTTATTGGCGTCACCCTTGGTGGTGGCGTGGGACGCTTTCAAGGCCACCATGGCTTGTTGATAGATGCACTCGTCTCCATGCGCGTAGTCACAGCCAAGGGCCAACTGATTGAGGTCTCACGAAGTTCTAACGCAGATCTCTTCTGGGGCATGCGTGGAGCAGGTGCCAATTTTGGTGTCGTCACATCAGCCACCTACGCTCTGAAGCCCTTGACGAATGGAGGGAATTTCTTTAATATTGAATTTGTTTTCCCGGCCAAGATGGCCCCTGCCTACTTCAGGGCCATAGAAACCTACAACAAGAACTTGCCGGCAAAGTTGGCTTCCATCAATGTCATTCAGCACAATGCTGTGGCAAACGAGGTAAGAAACCTCCATCAACCATGCACTCCTTTTTCACTGACGATCGTGGCTAGACCCAAGTCTTGGCTGGTTGGACATACTTTGGGTCAGAGAAGGAAGGCCGACGAGCTTTGGCCCCAATCATCGCCCTTAGTCCCCCAGTCGCGGAGTACATGGTGCCATGGAATCTCCTAACGGCCAGTGCCGGGGGAGGTATCGACCAATTCGTTTGCCAAGGCAACACCGTTCGTGCGACAAGGCCACAGAAAAGGCAGGGAACAAGCTTGGCAAAGAATTACGCCGAGACTTCGCTGCTACTTCAGGTTACACGAACCCTGCGGTCTTCGTTAGTTATGCTCGCGGTGACGAAAAGCTGGAGGATATTTACGGAAAGGACAAGCTGCCGCGTCTGGCGCGTCTCAAGAAGAAGTGGGACCCCGAGAACTTCTTCAGCTTCAACAACAGGCTGCCTACCAAGTATCCGTGATGCAGGTCAGGCACAGGTTCTTTGTTTGTAATTGCATGTCTGGCCTGTACGTTACAGTGTTGAGGGTTGATAGATTTCATTGGGTCCTTGTTTTTCAAGCAATAAAGTCAGAAAAAATCTTAACCTCTGTCGTACTCAAGTCTTGTCAGTCTTCCTGATATCCTATCACTCACACTAATATTTGTTTGTGCTTATACTTGCCAGTAATGATTTGTCTAGATATCTTCTCAACCTTTTCTGCTGCACAAATGGGGAACTTTTAAGAAGCAAGATGCAGGGTACTCTGGAGCTTGCAGATGCGTTTGAGCGCGCAAGATTCATTGACCGTTCGTAAGTAGTGATTTGATCATAATAATCACAAGAGCGCGATTGCGATAGAATCATGTTCAATCTGATTTGAGTATGGGATAGACACTTTCAAAACTCTTTGAACTCATGAGACCCTTCAATGTCCCCCATCGGCTCATAGTCTCGCCAAATTAACCCTTCTGGAACTTCTTTCCATTGCAAATCCTCATCAAGAACTGCTGTACTTTTACTCCACTCTTCCTTAATGAGAGATGCCTTTGTTTCATTTCTTGGCACAATGTTGGCCTTGAATGGGTTGGGGCAGATGAACATCCCATCCGCCAAATCGTGCATGTCAGGAACTATCTCCTGATTTGTTTGAGGATCTAATGCTCTTTTAAAGTCGAATGCCCAAAGTGTCCGCGCGATGGCCAGAAACAAAGATCGGTCGGCGATGTGCATGCCTTGGCATATTCGCCTACCAGCACCAAAGATAAAATGATCCCTCTTTGTTGCGTCAGGATTTATTGCCGAGTCAGCAGAATTCTCTTTATGGTCTTTCCAGCGGTCAGGGTTGAAACGACGCGGGTCTGGGTGCCTCTGAGGGTCATTCTGAATAGCCCTACGTGTTGTAAGTTAATGCGTTGTCTACTTCAAGAACTGGCAAACCATTGACATACCAGACGTTAACAATCACGGCAGCATCCTTAGGTATCAGGTAACCGCTGTAGTAGTCGTCCTGTGTTACAGCGTGCGGAACACCCAAGGGGGCAGTGGGCATCCATCGAAGGCTTTCTTTGACGCAACTTCGAATGTACGGTAAGTCAGGTACATCGTTTAGGTCCGGAATCCGGTTTCCGCAGACCCGGTCGATTTCTTCCTGCGCTTGCCTAGCCACTTCCGGGAAAATGACCATGGCTTGAAAGAAGCCGATTAGAACTGCAGAGGTAGTTTCGGAACCAGCTTGAAGCAGGGAACCGCTCATGTAGCATGCGAGATCATCAGAGAACCCTGAAGTCTTCTGAAGCTGGATCAGATCGATGCAACAGCAGGGCTGTATTGATTGTTAGCTCATGCATTCACCGTTCTCTCGTGAGATCTTACCTTGGCCGTACCCTGACTTAGCTGCTTTCGCGCATTCGTCAGATGCTTGTGGAAAAGTCTTTTTTCTCTCAGGTGCAGTTTCCTTCCCTTTGCCCTCACAGGCAGAAGGACGTCTGGAAGAACCCTCAACAGAGGAAACACATCAAGAAGTGCGGCGCCCTGCAAGATGAGTGTCAGGTATAGAATATGTAAAGGCTCAAATAATCAACGCCTGTCCCGCCCTTCGGGGCGGAACGGAAACCTACTGGAGAGAGACTAATATGGGAGAATTGTTCGAAAAGCTGATGGCACATGTAAGCCGTTGTCCTCCTCACCCTTTTGCGACTTACATCAAACATCTCGAGCAGGCTTGGGTCTTTGCTTGTGGGAGTACGATAGCCGAATGTCATTTGCGTCGTTAAAGAAGTTGTATAGCGCCGTATGTGGTTAATGAAGTCATCTGGGGTCTCAAGCATCCCCAGCAATATTGCCTTGTTCTCCAGATCTTGATACGGAACGTATGTTCGAGCCACGCGCACATTCAGAAGGGTATGAGCAAGCTTTCGTATCATACGCCAAGTTTCGTTGTACCCCTGGCACGCTTGATCAGCTACATCGAACATCTTTGTACCAACGTGACCTTGAGAACTAACCATGAACAAGACTCTCAAGCCACCACTCGGAATCTGCTGACCCATGTAAAACTCAGGTCTTGACGAGTATATGGCACTGCGTCGATCCAACAGATCCTTGACCGCTTGGTCAGACGACAAAACGACCATTACCTTGGTTCCCAGCATTAGTGAGTAAATTGGGCCATGCTCCTGGGCCCATCTCTGGAATTGTAGATGCCCTTGATGCTGAGGCATCTGGTGGATGTTGCCAATTATGGGCAATGTAGGCGGACCCGGGGGGAGATTGCGAGGTCGTCGCCCAAGATGCCCGATGCGCCAGACCAATAGGGCGGCTGTGATTATGCTCAAGGCCACCAATGGATTAATCATAGCGATAAGTGCCATGTGGAGAAGAAGAAGTACTAAGATTGTGTATGGCAGATCACCGTTATTGCTGAGGTCTGAGCTTGGTATGTGGTTGTGACTTATTGCGAGTTGGATTCATCAATAGCCGCAAAGGTCTAACAGCATTTCTCAATCATAATTTGAGCCTTTTTGGTCCCATTCTGCGGACAAAAACAGATCTTCGTTAGCATGTGCTTAATGCGCGTTGCTGGGGTGTGTGCTGACCAGATTCTACGAGACAGCCTGAGGAGATTCCACACCTCTCGGAGTCACAGAAATACAACGTCAGAGAAGAGCCTGTACTGGTACCTGAGAATCCCAAGAATGAGGTACTAGTACGCGTAACATTCTATCATCTTCAACTATGGGTCATGCAATATTGACGCTTGGTGCGGTAAGAGAATGCACCTTCTTCCCTTCACGAGGGAGTTCTGTCAGCGCAAGAACCTCCCTGTAAGCTCTATGAATACCCCTGTCATGCAAGATAATTGCTGACCATATGACGTTGCAGTAGGCGCCTGAGCTGAAATACAGCTGGATCTTCCCCACCATCACATCGAATTGTCCCAAAAAGAAGGCTGAAACCTAGCATGCTTATGCTACGTTACCGATTCAGGCGATCGTTAGAAAGACCCTAAGGAGCATTGCTGCTTGTATCGCGAAAGACGCCCGGCCCATATGAGGTTAAAGACGAGATCCAGATAGTTGAGAGATCAGCAGCACTCGTCAATACTATCATTGTCACATATGTTACCGTGATGTCTGAAACAAAGAGATTTGCTTTAGTGACAGGGTAAGTTGGCTCGTTGAGAAGCAAGAGAAGGATTTTGTCACTGACCTTTGCAGCTGTGGGAAGGGTGGTATTGGAGAAGCACTTGTCAAGGAGTACACGCGACAAGGCGTGCATGCGACAGCTACTCTACTTCCAGATGAATCCAGCGATCATCTTGATGAGGCTGGAATAAGCTGGTTTCCTCTTGACGTTACAGATGAAAAATCCATCCTCAACTTAAAGCAGAATATTATGGACTTCACCAATGGGAAACTGGAGGTTCTTGTCAACAACGCGTGAGTGAAAAAAGCCACTTTGGAGCTATGATGAATAACAAATAATTAATCAATTGAAGTGGCATATGTGAGATATTGCGAGTGCTGTCGTCTCGGCCCAAGCTGAAAGATTTTACTGCCAGGCTATACTATGACAGCAATCGACACAGACATCCGGTCTGTACAGAGAATGTTTGATATTAATGTTTTCGGTCCAATGCGGATGGTGCACCACTTTCACGATATACTCATCAAGGGTGCTGGTGCCGTGGTGAATATTGGGTCGATCGGAGGTGTCGTTCCATACATGTATGGAGGTATAGTCGACATCTGCTTACAGTCTCATTGCTTTTTGGTGTTGACCCATCTCAAGCATCCTATAACGCGTCAAAGGCTGCATTGCATCATTGGTCCAATACGCTTCGTCTAGAGATGTGGCCGTTCGGGTAAGTGGCGCCTACAAGATCTTGTAGATCATCGTCTAGTGGTCTATCTCACCCGCCTCTATAGCGTTCGTGTCGTTACCGTAAGTGATCCCTGACGAGAGACCAAGTCTCAACATTATCTGACCGACGCATAGGTAATATCCGGAGAGGTGGGGACAAATATCTTGAGAAATGACACACATCGACAGCTCCCTGAAGGTCTGCATTCAGTACGTGCACAATGATGCTTTATTAACATGAGCCAAGGATCCTATTACGCCCCACTGGCGCAAGAGTTTAAACAGCATGTTCAAAGAACCCCAAGTCAGTTTCTGTTCTGACTATCTGCATCAGAGTGCAGGCACTGAGAACTTTGTGTATAGAAACAACAGACCGATTTGTTTATGCGAAAAATGTCGTTGCGGAAAGTCTGAAGAGGTCACCGGCCGCATGGTTCTGGTACGGCTCCGCAACGTCTATAATACGATTTTTTGACATGTTCGCATGGCGCACGTTCTGGGTGAGTAAACTCAACAGATTACCTTGGAAACTTTTAGAGATTGATGGTGATCAGGATCTCATCTTCCGTCGGGAGTTCAATCTTGAGAAATTGAAGATTGCATATCAGGCTCAGACGAAAAAAAATGTCTGAGCTGCAGCCAATCCGTGGAATTTCGTAATACTGGGAGACGGGTATTTGGGTGGGATTCAACTTGAGTACAAGGGATAGTCACTCATCACTTCTTGGAATGCACGAAGTTGTTATTATGTCTAGCTTGATAAACCTGGAAAGTAAATTTGAGCCTGCATCACAGACTGAATCGTTGTTATTTGTAGTGCTTCTGGACTGTGATCACAGGATAATACATGACAAGAATCGTGTTGTTAATTCTTCAATTCTTGACTAGCCAGCGTATGATAGTTGTGCTTTGACTCAACGCAGCGTCGCTTCCGGCGTCGCTTCCTCCATACTGACATGACATATCCCTCACAGAAGGAAGGCGAGACTAAACACCAGGTCTTTTCACAGCATTTACTCTTACCGAGTATGGTTCTGCAAGGATCTGATTCTTCAGATTATCTTTGTCCATAACATTATCAGATTGGTGAAGATGCTCAATTTTTGGTCCATCTGTGCGTGATCATCGGTATATAATGCAATTTTATTGCTGTGAGCCCATCTGTCCTCGATAAGTACTTGCTGACTCGAGATGAAGGTATTTCCCCAAGTTGTCACGTTCATCCATTTGCTTGAAGGACTCTATTGAGATTCTTGACAGATTCTTGCTTGCTAAAGACTAATATCTTAATTTAGATCCATTGCGATGCTGTAGCGCCCCGAAGTACTTTACGAGCGGTTCTCATAATAGGGAGTCAGGTCACCAAGGTACTCCGGCAAAGCCTCTCCATTGTGAATAACAGGCTTACAATCAAGAAGAACCCACATCATGCGACCAGGTCCAGTGCCGTTGGCGGTAATGTTATGCCATCTGTGGGCCGTGGCACGCTGGACACTAACATCCCCCTGGCGCATGATGCGCTCCTCGCCTGAGTCGAGAATCAACTTGAACTCGCCCTCAATAACAATTCCATAATCAAGTGAAACAGCGCGGTGCATAGGCGACTCAACGTTGGGCGCAAAGTCAATCATGCGCACAACTGTGCCATTGTGGATGTGCAGAGGAGGCTAGAGCAAAAGGAGGGTCAGAGTTTAATCAAAAGACAAATTGTGTACTGTGGTAAGTAATTACCTCGTTCTCCTTGGCATATTTCAAGTCGGCATCGCCGTTAAGATCAACCGGAGTTTCTTTTGTCGAGTAAATAATGTTGGCCAAGGCTTGCTGATTACCCATCATGCGAAAGTGATCGCCACAGTCAGTGCTAAGAAAGATTCCTTTGCCATCAGAATTGTGACCAGTAATGTGGCGGACATTTCGACGGAGACCAGGTGCTGGCCAATCGGTCGAGATGTATCCAGCACTGATGAGCAGAGCCGGGTTAACAGCTTCAGCAGCGGCCGGTTCAGGCGTGGGTTGATCAACAGTAAGTTTCTCAACGACTTGCTCAACCGCGAGGTGCTTGGCTTCGATCTGTGAAGTAGCCATTGTTGTTTAATGAGCTGTGTGGAAGTTTGTGTTGAAGCTGAAATGTTAAAAGGGAGCTTGATGTGATGATCAGATGGTTGGTGTGTCGTAATGGAGTCATTGGCTTGCTTTTATCATAAGATCAATGTTTTGCGGATCTACAAAACAAATTTGGTAAATCAATAATGGCATGTCTTCCCCTCAATTCGTTGAATCTGTTCAAGTAGTACCCTGGCATATTACGCGTCGTCAGAGCAAAATGTAATGCATTGATTAGGTTCTGAGTTATACTGCATCATGCAAACCGTGTAAGATAGTCGGAAAGCGAAGCGCTGACACCATCAGACATGGCAGCTGAGGGTTGTTCCTCCGTCAACAATCAGCCCGCACCCTGTAATGTAACTCGACCTAGGGCTGCAGAGAAACGCCACCACATCTGCAACCTCATCAGGTACCGCCATGCGGCCAAGTGGAACAAGGGATTTTACGTATCCGTCAATGTCCATCCCACCATCTCTGGCCTGCTGAATCATTGGGGTGTCTACCCAAGACGGGCAAACACAATTGACCCGGATTCCGTGGGCTGCATTATCGAGTGCTGCATGCCAGGTCAGCAAATCCCCACTTGTGGTACAGCAAATCATGCAGGGTCATCATCCTAAGGCTATACGAGTGGTACGGATCACGCAGGCATTTTCGGTTAACTTACCGGCATTCTTAGCTAATCCCAAGACCGCGTGCTTTGCTGTCGTATACTGCACCATGCTGGGGCTTGCAACGAATGAGCTTGCAGACCCAAGGATGACGATGGCCCCCCGGGTTGTCCCACGTTTGTGAGATTCTAGCCCGTGCGTCTGGGGATCCTGGTTCCTCATGATAGACGAAACGCGACGTGTGACAAGAAAGCTACCCTCAACATGGATCTTGAGGAAGCGGCTGAACTCGGAGAAATCTGCATCGGAGATCTCCCCGGGCTTAGTGACACCGATCTGTTAATCCATGTGAGCAATGATTCCCGGATTCGGTCTTGGTCTTGCCTACCCCGGCGCAGTTGACACAGTAATCAATCCTGCCAAAGAGTTTCTGCATATGCCCAGTCACTTCATTGATGGTGTCTTCGCTTGTCACATCAATGAAGACAGCTTCTGCACGGAACCCTGCCACCGTGCTAACAGCTGAACACTCAATTGCAGCTTGGGCTGCTGACTCGGCGTTCAAGTCAGCGATAAGCAGGCCAGCTGCGCCTTCTCTTGCCAGGAGAACGGCACAAGCTCTACCGATACCGCTGCCTAACTCCATGTCAGCAATCTTGGCGGATGAAGCTTTCCGTTCCCGATAACGGCACAGCGCGCGACTTTGACTTACCCCCACCAATGACAAGTGCGTATCCCGTGATATCCATCTCGTGGAAGGGAGGGGACGTGTTTGGGTAAGTGAAGCTGACAACTTGTTCCGTTTTGTTTTCTTAGCTTTCTGTAGTTTATTCTAGACCACAATGTTGCCATTAGCTGAAGATATAGTCGGTGAACAAGAGGGGACGATGCCAATGTCATCACGTTGTCGGATGTAGCCGAAAGGTTGGTGCTGAACCACTATCTCGATTTTGGAGGCTGTTTCAAATCTGCATGATAATCAAGACACTGCAGAGCCATGACATGGTCTTGGAGCGTATGTTTCGTCTCCTTGTATGCTCAAGTATCGTTACAAAAATGATGTACCACTACCTCATGAATGGCATCCTGCAGATGAGGCTTTCAGCCTTACTGACCCTTGCTTTTCCATTACTCTAATCCTGGTTCTTGTTGTTGACAATGCAATAATGAGAATCGAGCTTCTTACAAGTGCCTCGGTGGACAGGTTGGAACAATGGATGGCTCGTTTACTTAATGGCTTTGAGATCTTGAGATATTCATGGAATTACCATCACACTTACAAGCATCAATAGAGAAGCATTTCTTTCGATCTAGACTCCAGTCAGCTTGCACGTATAGAAGTTCTCTTTTCAGAACAACAAATAGATAAAGCGTGTTCGACCATCATCATCCAACGCACACCTGCCATGGCTACTTTTGAACCAGTCCTGGTCGTCGAACCAGAGAACCACATACTCCGTGAACACACCAAAGGAGGTATCGTGGTATCAGAAAGATTTGCAGTAAAAGAGTTTGAGGGAAGCAGCAACCCGACAGGCTCAACCTCCACGGATGATAATGCAATCTGCATTGTTGGAATGGGTAAGTAGCTACAAAATTCCGCCAAGGCATTGCGGAGAGAACTAAGTCGAGGTTTCCTGCAGCATGTCATTTGCCAGGCGGCATCTCTTCGCCATCGGACTTGTGGGACCTCCTGTCGAACAAGCAATCCGCACAATCGTCGGTGCCCGCCGAACGCTTCAACATTAATGGCTTCTACCACCCAGATGGAAAGCGAGCTGGTGCCATCAATGTCAGTGGTGGCTACTTCTTGAAAGAAGACGTGCGACAATTTGATAATGATTTCTTTGGCATCAATAATCTTGAGGCGACGTATATGGACCCTCAACAAAGGAAGCTTCTTGAAGTTGTCTACGAGTGCTTCGAGAACGCAGGTGTCTCTATGGAGGAGATATCCGGTTCTAACACCGCAGTATATGTCGGCAATTTCACAGTCGACCACGCCGCCATGCAGTCAAAAGATACCGACTATGTACACCGGTATGCTGCCACGGGAGGAGGAACCTCTATTATGTCAAACCGTATTAGCCACGTTTTCAACTTACATGGCCCAAGGTAGGCTTCTAAGATTAGCACGATAAGTTTCAGACACTTACTGGGGAATAGTTTCACGTTGGACACTGCTTGCTCATCTACCATCTATGCTCTGCACCAAGCCGTTACTGCGATTAAGAACGGCGACTGCGATGGAGCTATTGTTGCAGGTGTGAATCTAATCATGTCACCAGAGCAGCACATTGGCACAATGAAAGGCGGTTTTCTTTCACCAACTTCTGCCTGCCACACATTTGATACTTCAGCCGATGGTTATGCTCGCGCAGAAGCCATTAATGCCATTTACATCAAGCGCCTCTCGTCAGCTATGCAGAAGGGGCAGAAGATACGGGCTGTGATTCGCGGAACGGCTATCAATGCGTAAGTTATTCTTCATTCTGCCCCCTTGTGAACCGTCTTTTCTAGCCACAATACGTGAAGGGGGATTCTTCCATGCTACGCGGCACCTGATGTTTTCACTCACTGACCAATGGGTTTAGTAACGGAAAGACTCCGGGTATCACTCTGCCAAGCGCGGTTCACCAAGCTGCAGTGATTAGGAAGGCGTATCAGAATGCGGGCCTCAATTTCGCGGATACAGACTACATTGAATGCCATGGCACTGGTACACCAGTTGGCGACCCCATCGAAGTCGATGGAATCGCGAGTTGCTTCGCTGCACGCCAAGTAGCCCCCTTAATGATCGGATCGGTACGTGAAAATCTGTAGATTTTCAGGAACATATTGCTAACTTGATTACAAGGTGAAAACGAACTTAGGCCATGCTGAAGCCGCAAGTGGCCTCACCTCCATCATGAAAGTTGCTCTTGCGTTTGAGCACGAGGCTATTCCGCCCACATACGGCGTCAAGAATTTGAACCCCAAACGTGAGTTGCAGTTGACTTGGACTCTAAACTAGACAATCAAGCATGCTGAAACGCCCTATCAAGTGAAACTCGATGAGCGCAACATGAAGGTGCTCAATGCTGTCGAAAGATGGCCCAGAGCGCTTCGCCGAGCCAGTGTCAACTCGTTTGGCTACGGTGGCGCTAATGGCCATGTCATTCTTGAGTCGCTTGACAGCTATTTGGACAGGAGACCGCCGTCGCCGAATGCATCCATCGTACAACTGGGGTCGAGTCTCCAGGAACAACTGCTTGTTCTTCCTTACTCGGCTGCCTCGAGCTGGTCATCAAAGACTAGGCGGCAGCAAATTTCTGACTTTATTCAGCGATCCAATTCGACCACTGTCGAGAAGCTGTCCCAAGTTTGCGGCAAGCACAACTCAAAGTTCCCGTTCCGAGACTTTCTTCTCGTTAAGTCTGGCCCAAAGCCGACACTTGTTGAACTGGCCCCATCCGACAAGGTCGCGCAGAGCGCCCTCTCTTTGCCATTTGCCTTCGTCTTCACAGGTCAAGGGGCCCAGTACGCTGGCATGGCGAAGGAGCTGCTAGAACAGAGCCCAGCGTTCCTCGCACGTATTCGCGAGCTTGATGAAGTCCTTCGGGCCTTGCCGCTGGAGCATGCTCCCGAGTGGACATTGGAGGAGACAATACTTGAGCCCGCTGCTACCAGTCAGGTGAACCACGTCACTCGGAGTCAGCCACTTTGCACAGCAGTCCAAATCGCCCTGGTCGACATGCTACGCAGTTGGGGAGTCAGCCCGTCAGCCACCATTGGCCATTCTTCTGGAGAGATTGCTGCTGCATACGCAGCTGGCATGTTGACTGCCACGCAAGCCATTCTCGCTGCTTACTTCAGGGGATACGCAGTCAACCAGCTCAAGTCACGCGGTGCCATGGTGGCTGCAGGTCTTTCTCTCCAACATGCGAATGAAATGATTGAGGAGAAGGGTTTGCGAGAGGTGCGTGTGGGCTGCGTCAATTCGCCCGAAAGCGTCACTCTTAGTGGATCAGTGAGCGATATACAAGTACTTCTTGATGAGCTGCAAATCACTGGCAAATTTGCTCGGAAGCTGGAGACTGGTGGACGTGCTTATCACTCACACATGATGGTCCAAGTTGGCGACTTGTATGAGCAACTCGTAACTCCTTACTTCAGGGCTTCTGCTAGCGCGTCATCCGATATCAAGATGTTCTCTTCCGTCGGCATTACACCCGAGGACATTGGCGCTGTGGACGAATCAACAAATATGGCAACTTATTTCCGAAAGAACCTGGAACATCCTGTTCAGTTCAGTGCCGCATTGAAGAAATTGTTGACAGCTGGCAAATATCACTTGATCGAGTTGGGCCCACATGCTGCGCTCAAGGGCCCTATCCAGCAGATTCGGAGTAGCCTCAAACTGGATCAAAGCACTGCGCCCTATACAGCTACTTTGGTCCGAAAGGAAGACGCAAGTCTTGCTTTGAAGAAGACTGCGGGAACTTTGTTTACCCATGGACATGCCTTGGAGTGGTCTGCCATCAACAATCTCCCCAACGTCTTGCCTGGGCCACCACCCGACCTACCCGCCTATCCTTGGGATTACTCAAAAGGCATGCTTTGGAGTGAGCCTCGCGCCAGTATCGAGACACGTAATCGGAAGCATGTGCGGCATGAATTGTTAGGTACCCAGAGGGTGGTAGAGAATGGAATTGATTGGAACTGGCGCAACATCTTGCGACTGTCTGAGATGCCCTGGTTGAAGGACCACAAGCTCGAAGGCACAGTGGTCCTGCCTGGGGCTGCTTATGTTGCACTGGCCATAGAAGCTATCTCACAGGCACAAGATCTTAAGGCAGGGATCGCAGGGGGACAAGCCATCTCTTTTGAATGCCAGAACATCAATATCAGCTCGCCACTTGTTGTCCACGAAGATGCCGACGCAGAAGCACAGAAAACAGAACTGCACACTACCATGTCCAAGCGAAAGATTTCGACCGCAAACTCCTCGGCCTACTGGCATGACTTTGCCATCTCATCATGGCAGGCTGACCAGACGACTCTGCACTGCACAGGCAGCATCCGCGTAACCAAAACGGCTCCATCCACTCCTTCCAAGGGACTCGTCCTGACGACAAACACCGAAGGTTATGAAACATGGTCCATGGGTCGCTGGTACGAAAAAGCCCGTGAGGAGGGTCTTGACTTCGGTCCTACCTTCAAGTCACTCACCAGCCTCCGCACTGATGGTAGCCGCATCCGCACTGATTCCATTGCAACCACCCGCTTTGAGCCCCCGTCCGCCCCGACTGCGGGCACCTTCTATGCCCTGCATCCCATTACTTTGGATGCGTGTTTCCAAGCCGCAATCATGGGCGGCACCGCAGGCGCCATCAACACACTTCGAGCCTTTGTCCCTGTTTTCATCTCGCAGTGTTCTATCCAAATACCAAACCGAGAGACTGCAGGCTTAGGAAGCGACAACTTTGAGATTCATTCTCGCGTTGAAAAGACAGGTTTCTCTACTCGCAGAGTAGACTGCACTCTTCGACAGCCGAACGGCACGCCGCTCATTGACATTCAAGACCTGCGACTTTCTCTATACACCGGGAAGGCCAAGCCTGAGGCTAGCTCCAATCCCTTCCTGGAGCGACATCCGACACTTCGGGTCCAGTGGAAGCCCGACATCCTTAGACTCCACCACGGTGCTGAGGGCCAGCTGCGGGACTTCATCAACACCTTTTCTGCCAAGCTATCGCCAGATATGAGCGACAGCCCAACCCAAGTTGTATTGGGAGCAGTTCTGGATCTGGCAGGCCATAAGAATCCTCGGATGCGTGTTTTGGAACTCACAAGTGGATGTGACTGCACTGCTAAGCAGTTCTTGACCCTTTTGAACAAAGATACTGCGTTCCCGAGATGTCGATCTTGGAGTGCTGGACAGCTTGATGAAGATGGCAACATTTCGATCCAAGACGAGGCATCCAACATTGACGCATTCGATGTTGTACTCATTCCTCAGGTCAGTATTCAACAACCTTGTTCACTTTGCCCGTTGGAACTAACAGTTCTTCTATAGCGCTCTATGTCTGCCAAAGTCTGGGTCCAGTCGCCAGAGAGTGTCATTCCCCTCTTGGCCAAGCAGGGTATTCTTGTCACTCGCAAGTCCCAGGAAGCAATCTCCTACCTAACCACAGCGGGCTTCGTGACGCTTGAACTGCCCCAAGAGATTTTGCTAGCTGTGCCTTCCCAGGAGCATGTCCAATTGAGAGATAGAACTGTGGTCATTGTCGTAAGTCCAGCATCTCAATCTCATTTTCGAAGGACAGACGCTGACTTGGGTAGAAACCCAACAATTCAAGTGCTATTGATGCTTTCGCAAGCACTCTCGAGGTTCATCTGCAGCAAATTGGCGATGGTGTCAAGGTGGTCATTACTTCTTTAGATGACGTTGACACCTTTGAACTTACCAAGGATGCCATCTGCATCTCACTTCTGGAGCTGGAGCGCGAATTCCTTGCCACTATTTCTTCCCAGGACATGGACCGTCTTCGCAAGATCACAAACACGGTTGAGAATCTGACTTGGCTTACTGGTGGTAACATGATGCAGGCTCCAAACCCGGATCTCACGCTCTCCAATGGCCTCTCGCGAGCTTTGATGCTAGAGCAGCCTTCACTGAGATTTACCATTGTCGACTGTGGAGCGGTCAGGCATACAGTATCCGAAGAGGCATCCGTGATATGCCAGAGCGTTGTAAGGGCACTGACAGCGCACCATGCCACTGATGATGCTGAATTCATCCTCGTCAACAACATCTTGCACATCAGTCGCTTCACTCCCGATTTGGATCTCAATTCACTTTTTCGTCGCCGACTTGAGGAGGCAGAGCCTTTGAAGGAAATCCGTCTCGCAGAAGTGGGACCAGCTAGGCTATCGATCGGTCAAGTTGGCATGACCGACACGATGCACTTCCAGCAAATCTCTGAGCCCACAACCAAGCCGCCCCCAGGCTATGTGGACATTAACCTCAAAGCGGTCGGCCTCAATGCCAAGGACATTTATGCCATGAGTGGACGCGTTGAGACGAAACAAGCTACCACAGCTCTTGACTTCAGTGGTGTCGTGTCAGCTGTTGGGCCGGGTGTTACTCACCTGCAGCCAGGTGATAGAGTCGTTGCTTTCGCTCCTAATTACTTTGGGACAGTCGAGCGAGTACCAGCCGGCTCTGTGCACAAGATGCTTCCGACAGAGGAGTTCACTGTCATGCCTACGCTCATGACAGTCTACGCCACTGCGTTGCACGCTCTCCGTGACCGCGCCCAGCTTCGCGCCGGCGAGTCCGTACTCATCCATGCAGGCGCCGGCGCTTTCGGTTTCGCGGCAATCACCATGGCCCAGTCAATGGGCGCTATTGTCTACACGACATGCGGTTCTCAAGCCAAGCGAGACTTCCTCACTCGTGAAATGGGCTTCCCGGCCGAGCGCATCTTCAATTCCCGGGACGCTTCGTTCGTGGAAGGTATCAAGAGCGCGACCGGCAAGGGCGTTGATGTGATCGTCAATTCCCTTGTGGGAGACCTGATGCATGAGACTTGGCGCTGCATGGCTCCCTTTGGACGCTTTGTGGAAATTGGAAAGCGAGAGTTGATCGATGCCGGCAAGCTGGACATGGACATCTTCTTGAGGAACACTACCTTCACGGCCTTTGACTTGTCTGAATACTTCTTCGCCGAAGAACCTTATTACCGAAAGATCTGGGATAGGTATGAACTTGCCCACTCTTTTTCTCGTCTAATCACACAGTCCTTGTTTCATTGCACGAAGTGAGAAGAAGCTTCATCACTAACAATCACATAGCCTTACCGCAGAAGTTGTCGATCTGTACCGCGCAGGTCAGATCCAGCCTCCGCCAATTGTTACCTACGACGTGGCCAATATCGCCCAGGCATACCGCTATTTCAACAATAAAGATAGAGTTGGCAAAGTTGTCATTTCTATGGAGCATGGCGAAAGCCGCGTGCCGGTAAGTCCAACGCCATTTGACCCTAGGGAATTGATCTGACAAAACCGTTCAGGTTTCTCCCGCCAAGTACACGACGGTGTTTGACCCTAAAAAGACATACCTGCTTGTCGGATGCCTTGGTGGCTTGGGTCGCAGCCTGAGTCGATGGATGATGGCTCGGGGAGCCCGAAACTTTGTGTTCATGGGTCGGTCAGGCTGTGACAAACCCGCAGCGGCACGTCTGGTGTCCAGTCTGCAAACCGCCGGCGCGAACGTGACGGTTGTGCGTGGAGATGTTTCAACCGCTGCTCATGTCACTGAGGCCGTGGCCGCGTGCCTCGCGGTCGGGCCAATCGGCGGCGTGGTTCAAGCTGCCATGGGTCTCAGCGAGGCGCTGTTCACAACCATGGCCAACAGCGCGTGGCACGTCGGGATCCAACCGAAGTGGAGGGGCACATGGAACTTGCACAACGCTTTAGAAGGTCATGACCAAGGTCTAGATTTCTTCCTTATGACATCGTCACTCTCGGGCAGCCTTGGGACGGCAACGGAGAGCAACTATTGCGCAGCCAATGGATTCCTCGACGCCTTTGCCCACTGGCGACGCGCTCAGGGCAAGCCAGCCATCTCGCTGGGCTTGGGCATGATTTCCGAAGTCGGCTACTTGCATGAAAACCCTGAGATCGAGGCCCTGCTGCTCCGTAAGGGTATCCAGCCTCTGAACGAGGAGGAGCTTCTGCAGATTGTCGATTTTGGAATCTCAGGCTCGGGCGGCGAGGTCGACTTCGCCCGAGGAAAATCCCTGCCAGCCGAAGCAGCACACATCCTCACCGGTCTCGAGCCGCTTGGCGTCCGCAAGCTGATGGCGCAAGGTTTCGACGTGAGCAATGGAACTATGGAAGATGCTCGCACGGCCCTACTGGCCGCATCGATCCTGGCAGAGAAGGATGCTCAGGGGGCCAGCAAAGGCGCGGATATCGGTGACCTTGCCTCTGCAGCCGAATGGATCAAGCAGATTCCCGCCACGGCCGTGGCAATGTTCGCATCGGAAGCGGACGCACCTTCTATGAATGAGGCGATTCTCCGGTTGGTCAAGAAGCGGTTCAGCAACTTGATCCTGAAAGCTGCAGACCAGATCGACGAGAGCAAGCCCCTGCCGTCTTTCGGGGTGGACAGCATGCTTGCCGCCGAGTTCAGAACCTGGTTCTTCAATGCGTTCAAGGTTGACGTGCCGTATCTTGATATTGTCAGCCCACAGAAGACCCTCTCATTGCTTTCCGCGTTCGTTGAACAAAAGCTGCAGACTAGCTGGCAGAGTTGAGGTACGCGAATTCACTGTGGGCATGGACCTGGACTGGGGTCTATGATGGAAGGGGGATTTTACACAATTGTATGTGATTTTACAGCTAGTTTACTGCACAATAGGACGCCACTTAAGAAAAAGCAAAATGTAAGAATTCAAACCAAGCAATAAAAAGCAAAGAATAGCGCCAAAATTGATTGTTGAAACGCCATGTCTCGGCAGTCGTCCCGCCTCGTCTTACATGCCTTCAATGTGACCTTTGGAGTAGCAACTGCTACACATTGACCCCGGCTGCCGGGACCAGATCCGCACAGCCACGGTGTTTCACCCGCTCGAGTCGAGGTAATGATTCGTTGTCCCATGCAGACAGTGCAGACATTTGCCCGTCCCGTAGATAATTGGATGGCGGCGGACGTAGTTTGAGTAAGGCTCTAACCACTAGTTTCCTGCAAAGGCAAACGTTTTGATCCATGGTTTGAGCCTCCCATCATTCCCACACCATTCTCACCCGCAACAATAGCAACAGGCTATTGAGCAACGTGAGAGTCCTTTTCCTGCTACCATGATGCGGTGTGGCCTCAGCATATTGCGCCATGCGGATGTGTTGCTCCGCCGGTCTTTAGCCGTCTGGGCCCCTCAGAAGCCACCTTTGGGGGGCAGAGACCGACGACGCGGGCGCACAGGGGACTTCTGTCTTACGCGTACATATCATGCGTCGTGCGTGGCTGGTCGAATGCACTTCGCCGCCCTGGATGTAACGTGCCCCACGGCATGCCGGTCCGTACCGAGACCGAAAAGGCCGCACAGCTGCTTCTTCGTGCTGCAACAGAATCCAGAGGCTGATTGCGTCGTCGGGTTAGAGATTAACGGTGGCTGATAGGGCGGTCACTGTCTGGATCTTAGTCAGATTCGCTTCTTCTCCAAGCCCTATGCATGGAGAAGCCTTAGCAAAGGGGACACAGCGTGAGAGCATCCTGCAGCCACCCTAGTTCTGTGAGGGCCAACATCCGCTTTTCTTTCGTCTTTGGGCTATTCGGTTTTTGGAAGAGTACTGTAGTCATGTGAAGAGTGGAGGATAATTCATTCTATCTGGGATAGATATACAGAGTAACTCGTCCAGAAAAGTGTCTCCCAGCCCCTGCAACAGTGCAACCGTTCCTGTATACGCAATGCATTTGCCAAGTGCCATATCAACGCAAAGTAAGCAAAGCTGTAGATATTGCATCTTGATCAAGGTCTCGCAGTGTGGACCAAGAGATAAGCGGGACTGATCCGAGACGTCGTCTTACCCTACCTCGGGGCACCGTATCCATGGAATCAATGCTCTATACGAACTGCCAGTGCCCACGCTCAGCTCAACGAATGTCCGGCATTCCAACAAAGAGCGTTGTCCATTGCGAGATTCCGGGATGCTGGCCCATGTCTATAGTTTCCCCGCGCCTCCTAGGGCGCAGATGACTTGTCCCATTCTTTCTTCAGCTGCACCACCCCAGACAACCTCAAAACGGTGTGACGGCCCACCGCGTATGTGCGCCACACGCAGCCCATTTAGGCAACAAATGCAGGGTCCTCGTTCCGAGTCTGTGCGTCTCACCAAAGAAGCATGCCTGCCCAGATGCGCAAGCGCTCGTTTCCAGCGGGGTCGCATTCGAAGTGCCCCATTCGCGTCAAGTTGCAGGAATCCTCGCAAAAGGCCTCTATCAGGGGAACTTTGCGGGCGGGCAGCCATTCTTTCTTACTTGGGAAAGAAGGAGTCGGACTCCGGCTTCGAATCCTGTGCTCACTGCCAGCAGCAGGGGCGTCTTGCCCTCCTTGTCTGGCTGGAGGACGCTGGCGCCGTTGTCAACGAGCAGGCGCGCACAGTCGATTCGTTGATGTTCGATCGCCGTATGTAGAAATGTTGAGCCCGTCATGTCATCAACGTAGTTGATGAAGTCGGCTAGGGTGTTACCCGGGGTGGGGACGTGGTGGTCGATCAGCATCTGCAGGATGGCCGTGGATCCATTCTGGACCGCCGTTTGTACTAGAACCAAGGTTTCACGGCATGGCCCGGGATTTGTAGCCGTAGCATCTTGCCTGCTTATCAGCGCTGGAGACCTGTTTTCCGACTCGACTGTTGCAGCACGTTGCGACCAGGACTGCCCAGGCATTGTTATTGCCGCGTCTGTCGGCTTCGCGGCGGCGATTGCAGGGTTGGAGGGGCTCAGGCTGCTCGAGCTTCTGCCAGAATTTGTGTTGTGATCCCAATGTGCGTCAGAGTATGTCGTTGCAGATGCGGCGGAGTCAGACCATGCTCCTGGTGGCAGCTCGTTTACAGCCGCTCGCATGTCTGAGAGGCTCTCCCACGCTGTCAGATCCATCGTATCCACGTCGAAGCTCACGGGCGCAGCGCCCATCGCGCTCGAATGCAGCGACGCTGGGGTCGGAGGGACGGAGAAATCAGCGGCAACATGGAGATATAGATTCGGATGTAAGTTTCCTTGTGTCGGCAGCTGCGCATCCCATCTCGTCCCGACTGGCTCCCGCACGCCGACGGCGGCTTGTATCGAACTGTTCGCGGTCGGCGCTGTCGTCTCGCTGGAGGCGTTGTGGAGGAACTCGAAGGCCTTCTTTTCTAGAGGACAAAATGTCAATTTGGGTTCGCAACGACGCAGGAGCTCGACATGAGTCTTTGACTCGAAAACGGGGACAGTGATCTGGACACTCACGCCGGAATTTCCGCTGCGCTAGGCGGTTTTGGGCCTTTCGACGGTCGTGTTTGGCTTGCTCGGTGTCTTGGAGTTGCTGAACTTCCATTTTGGGGGGTGAGGGAGAGGCAGGCAAGTGAATGTGCAGAGGCCAGGAAGATATTCACCGCGAATACTCGCCGTCGTGTCGTCTCTTATTGCCCGATGGATGGTATGGGGGGGGTCGAGGTTGTTCAAGGGACACGTTAGTTGCAGGCAGAAGAGATAACGGACAAGCTAGCATCTTAGTCTCTCCCTAATTATAGGCGTCCCTCGTTAATTCGATCAAGCTGACGGGCGGCGACCCGATCAGGTAAGAGGGCTTTCAGCTTGGCATCTGGTAAGCTCCACTGACTGCTTCTCTAGTCTCTCGTCTAATGCTTCTAATTATCAGCCCCTCACTCACGTCGTTGCCTTGCATCTTTGGTCTTTGATTCATTTTGATATCCTTTCGTGCAATCTAGGTATTGACCCTTCTTCTCACCGCAACAAAGCTAACCCTCGCAACTCACGCGACCTCCCAAGCCACACTGTTTACATATCGACCGGCCAATCGGCACATCTACAAAGCAGCGTGGCCGGGTTGTCACATTGTTAGCTTCGCCCCACGCATGGAAACGGCTCGATGGTGGAAAATCGAGCAGTTGTAAAAGCCCACGGTTAGCACACTGTGCAGTCCAGGCATATGTTGTGTTACACATTGCGCAACGCTATTGCTTTGATCGCCGTAACTGCCATGTTCTATAGGCCCCCTTCAGTCTAGATCTCCTGTACCTGTCAAGGCCACAGCTCCGTGTAGTGAATGAAGCTACTGCTGCCCAGATGCAAACCTTAGTACCATTGCTCTAGGGTATGTTTTGAAATCCAGTGGAATCGAGACTAGCCAACGCAACGCTTACCGTTGTCAATCGTATTACTGATGCACCGGCGCCTAAGGTAAGCCGCAAAAGTCTTCTCCCGCTTGATCAGCTGACGGTGGCGGAGAGTAGCTGACTTCAGCTGCTGAATTAATGACCTATGATTCAACGTATTTTATTTATGATGAAAACGAAGCGGCGCTATTTGCTTTATCGGCGTAGGCCTTTCCATGCCTCAGCCGAAGTTTCATCACCATTTAAAAAAAACAAACCCCTGTTGGATCTCATTCGCAGCACTCAAAAAAACATGCTCAGTGCATTTCCATCTCTCCGTATACTTGATTTGATCAACGCTGTGAAATCCTATCTAGAATCGTGATATCAAGTTGTGACATTGCCTACAACAAATATGTATCCCTGTTTCCTTGCAGTCACTGCTAGCTATCCTTCACATGGTGTGGATTTATTTTAAGATGGGTCCAGAAGATCTCCAGGTTTTCTGATCAATGAGTACTCTACTTGCCAAATTCATACAACAAAGAGCAGTCCTTCCAAGTGCATTCCCACGTCCAAACAGAGTCTCTCGCAAAGTCCAAACACAAATAGAAACCAAAAAAAAGAAGAAAAAAGGTTCTCATCCTACCCGTTGCAGACTACACTCGAGCCCCATGTGTAAGAAGAACTCGCATTCTACGCGATTCATGCTTAAGCTGGAGAATGTAGGGCCACTTCCAGTCTTTGAAGCCCCAGTGGAGAGCAGTCAGTCCCCACCTATTCCGTGCATTGATATCCACACCTTTCTCAACCAGCCGCTGGAGCACAGCGGCAAAATCTGCTTTAGGTATTGAGGTATTCCTCGTAACGTAGTGAATGTACGTGTTACCATAGTCGTCCGCAGCCTTGGGATCGAAGTCAGCCTCGACAAACCTCTCAAGCAATGTTCGATGGTAGCCGTGCATGTAGGCAGTGTTGCCGAGAACATTCATCAGCACGTCGCTTCCGTCAGTCGTAGATTTGACTCGTAAGCCTGCTGTGTCCTCAAGAAATTGCTGAATGTACCTGAGCTCAATCATGTCGGTAGAGGCTAACTGAATGATGAGCTTCCGCCACGCCTGGTACAAGTTCGGTTCGGGACGAGGCGGGAAGTGTTTGACAAGAAATTTAAAGACAGGCCGTGGTTCAGCCGTATCTTGACAGAAGTCGCTCATCTTGAACGTCGGTCGTTCACTCAGCACCTTCTGGGCAAACTCCGTAGGCCAGTACGATTCCACATTGGGGGGGTCCACAAGACGTGGCAGCAAGGCGGAAGCAATCTCCCCACGACCACTGCGAAGGAAAGCTTCCAGGGTCTTGAGTTTTACATGCGCCCCTGCGTTGAGAAGGAGACGAACACACTCAAGACTGGTGTCCTGTACGCTAATTGCTGGCCATCCGAGGAACCCAGGGAAGGGGGGCCTTTCGACATCATCATGCGCCAAGGACTGTAGCGGAGTCCAGATTCTAAGTCCAGAAGGGCGGTTCGGGTTCTGTCCATGCTCCAACAGATACTGCACCATTTTGAGTTTACGGAAGAAAACAGCGTATTGCAATAGGGTCTCCTTTTTATCGGTTCGGACATGGATGTCTGCGCCGGCTCGTCTCAGCATGATCATAATATTTATGAGTTGACTTTCATCAGGTATGAAGGGAAGCAAATGCAAGATTGTCGAACCCGAATCCAGGTAACCACCTATCGACAGCCTGTCGTTGATAGGTGATCCAGAATCTAACAGCAGGCGTAGGCTCTCAATAGCCGGTGGGTTGCAAGCTGCCGCCAGGTGAATTGGCAATACGCCATGAGGTCCTGACCAAGAGGCATAGGCGTTGTAGTCGGTGATCAATTTGTTGACCAAATCAGCATGGTTAAAAAAGGCAGCGAGATGCAGAGCCGAGTAGATAGGGTTGCAATCTTTGTCAAAGAGAACCGTCTGGCCAGCTCCTTTCATCAAGAGCATCAATGCTGCCGAGGTTTGTGAGTTCATCAATGCCACACCAAGGGCCGTGATGAACCGCACTTCGGTTTCTAGCAGGCTGCCTGTGACAGTCGCGAGTTTCTCGAGGTCAGCACCGGCATCAGCCAACCTTCCCACGATGCGGGTGAAACCGTGGACGGCAGCTATATGCAACCCGGACTGCGAGTTCAGAAGTAGAGTCTGCCTTGCGTCGTGTAGGTTTGTCTGTGGAAAATGAAGCGTGCTAGGCCAGTAGAGGCTCATTTCTTCCTGAGACTGTTTGATGACTGCTCGATCAAGACGCGAAGCCACTGCGCGATTACCCCCCCTTCTGCATTTCGCCTTGTTCACGTCGTACGATAGTTCGAAAATGGCCCGATCGTTGATACCCAGGTCCAAAAACTCCCAGGAGACATGATCATTACTTGTGAGCAACTTGTCTAATGTAGGCAAGAGACCTCGTGTTACAGCCCAATACAAAGCTGCTGGATTGCGCGGGCGTTTCAGCAAGTCCTTCTGGTAAAGAACATCTTCAGCTATAAAACCGATGTGCCGGCACGTCTTAGCTAGGGACACGAGGTCCCTTGACCTGGACCACCGACAGATTGTGAGTAAGACCTCATATGGGAGTGACGAAAGAGAAATTCTCGCATTTGCAGCGCAAGGGTCGTGAATGCGGGGCTGAGATGGGAAAGTAGGCATGGCGTGCATTCCATTGAGTTATCACAGCATTCAACAGTACTGTAAGAAGGAGTTTGTGACAGCCATTCTTCTTTATAACCCATTCTTGACCGACAACATGGCACCCTTGCAAAGGTACGTCCTACAAAGACATGTGCCAACAAAGACGAAGCTAAACTTCGAGACATTTTGGGTCGCAGAATCTGTTATTAAGGGAACAAAGAAATTCATCTTCAACTAATCTTTACCTACTGTACTGTAATTTTGGGAACTTATGAAGGTATTTTTCAAAGTGCTTTGTTACAACCGTCCTTTCACATGGCCTCGCGTGTTGTTAATTGTACAAACACGAAGCACTTAGGAATGTACAGTACGGTACTGTACGGTAACGCAAGACAACGAAAGGACAAAGAGACCAACTTCAGCCAAAAGGGATCCCACGGATACAAGGCCAATTCAACACACCTCAAAGATGCTGAGCTCGCTTTGAGTGACGATCCTTTTACTTCAGGGAAACCTCAGACCACGGGATTTGCCATTTAGTCACCGCAGTATCAAGAGGCTAAAGAGGTGTCTACAATCTGCTATAAGGTCCAGCGCCATAGACTACGGCTGGATTTTGCGAAACCAATTAGTGCTTTACACGCCGCATAAGTTTCGGGCAATAGATTTACTTTGAAATCGACATTTTGGGAGTCAATTGGCAGTCACGGCTCGTGTCTTCGATGCAACATGTAGCCACGAAGAGTCTGTGCACAAAGCCTGGCCGATACTGACTTGTGTTTCGAACAAAGACGCAGGAGAGCTCATTTCCGGCAGTTGATGCTGGTACTGTACAGTAGGCACAGTACAGTGTACAATAAGTTTATGAGATCTCGAACCAAACCCCGGCTGAGTCTTGCCGTGTCATGATGCTTTGCAGCACACTCGGCACACCTGGCTTAGCACAGTCCAATGCCACGAAATCCTTAGCAGTCTTTTCCTTTTCTTGGTAGGTTGGAGGAAGTTTACGGAGTAAACCATCCTATAGGATAGAGCACTAGGCATAATAACTTACATTTGTTCTGTTAAACACACCTACCACTAGGAAGAGGAAAATGGCCACTGTGGAGACGTTTTCAAAATGTGACACAACGACGTGGGTGCGAATAGCGAGCCTCTACTTCCAAGCCAACCGTGCTATTGAAAAGCCTAATTTTAGATCACGGACTAAAACAGTCAACTTCTAAATTCGGCTACTTCATTGTGTTTGATGGGGATTACCACACCTACACAATTATAATTTCGCGGAACAGCCAGGCGCAGATCTTGACTCAAGATCATCTTATGATTACTGTACCGTACTGCAAGTCAAAATCTTTCATTATCTTGTCTGAAGTTGTTGTCCCGAACCCCAAAATGTTTGAGAACGCAAAGCTGCGGACTTATACAGTTATGAGCAAAACCAACTTCCGCTAAATCTTAGATATTTTCATTTTGTCGGTGTGGATCCAACTTATGTCATCGTCCTGGTAGAAGTTCCATTAGACCCAAAAAAGCTTCTTCCTCACTTCGGTACCTAATAGGGACCTGTTCAATTGTCCTGTCAAAGATCGCGAGTACGCAGGAACATAGGCAGGAGAAAAGCATAATTAAGCATACTTTGACAAACGAAATGTGGCCTCTAAGAAGCCCTATAAGTGCTACGCTTAGTGCCCCACAAAAGGGGCATAGTATGTAAGCGTGGCTGAGCATTGTGGCCACTACGTACCGCGGCTGTTCACGCCACATACGGCCGCACTGCAACCCCGCTCCAGGCGGCCATTCATCCCGCTGGTTATCAGTCCCCCTCGTCCTCTCCATTGTCCCACATCCTACGTCCAGCAAACTCAAGCACGATTACGCAGAACCGGCCCAAGCCCTAGCACATGTGGAGTAGAGTGGATACAACCGGATACCCTAGTTCCTGACTACAATGCAGACATCGCTACCTGGGCCATCTTCCTCAAAGCGTAAGTCTTCGCTGGAGGCCCCAGACGGTAAACGGCGGGAGTATGACAAGTCATATCGGGTCCGTGGGATTCCTCTTGACTGGGATGAAGACAAACTCCTTTCTGTTCTTGTTCAGCACGGAACAGTTATAAGCCCGTCAATCAAATCCCTTACACGAGAGATCCACGGTAAATCTATGGTCGCTACAATAACGTGTAGCACATCTACAAACGAGGGGAACTGGGCTATTAAGATAGCAGATTCTACGTTAAGTTCTGGACAACTGATATTTGATGCCGATTTCCACGGGTTCACCGCCCTCTACGCTCCTCCAACAAACCATGAAGTCGAGTAAGTTTCATAACTCGCTGTCGTAGGAGGGAGGAAGGTATTGATATGCTATGCTAGTGTTGTTGCGATATCCGGCATTGGCGGGCATGCCTTTGGCTCCTTCAAGGAGAGAGGAGGCGACCACATGTGGCTACGGGACTCTCTTCCGACAGATCTGACGCTAAACAGCCCTACACAACCAATAGCCCGAATAAGCATTTGCGGCTATGAATCAGCAATTCCAGACAGCATTAATACTCAGGAACTCGAAGATCTTGCCACCAAGCTCCATGGTCATTTATTATCTCTCGCCAATGTACTAACAATGAAGCCGATTATTCTCATTGCTCATAGCTTGGGCGGCTTGGTGGTTCAAAGGGTAAAGACAGTACTCCTGACTATTAGGTTCTTTCTATAAGACTAATACTTTAAACCTGAACCTTATAGGCCTTGATAATACTATCAAAATCACGAACGAACGATGATAATAAGCTACTCCGAGCAATCAGTGGAATTGTGTTCTTTGGCGTTCCGCATGCCGGTATGGATGTGACGTGGCTTCTACCGATGGCTCCGGATGGTGCGAACCGTCCTTTGATTGATTCGATCAATCATGGCTCAAGGATGCTTGCAGACCAGCGGCGTGAATTCCGGAATTTCTTACGAGACCATGCTATAGAAGTTTTCTGCTTCTATGAGACATGCCTGTCACCAGCGACTGCAATAAAAGTATGACCCTGCTCAATTTCCGATTTACAAATTAAGTAACTAATGGGTAATAGAACGAATATGGCCAGTGGACATTAGGCGACCCTAAAAAATTACTTGTCAATAAACCATCGGCTACTGAGTACGCAACTGGTCCTGAGCACGAGTGTGCAATCGCCCGTAACCACTCGGAAATGGTCAAATTTAGACCAAATGACGACAACTACGATATTGTTCGCGACAGGCTCCTAGGCCTCGTCAGAAGGATAGCTAGACCGGATCCGTCGCAAGATGCTTTGAACTCGCAACTCCCTCCCGCCAAACGACAGCAACTGATAAAGCTCCTGCCATTTGATCAGATAGATGCACGAATTAACACTGTCAAAAAGCATGCAAAGAATACCTGCAGCTGGATCCGTGAAACTCCAGAGTACAAGTCTTGGAGGGACCCAGCAAAACGGACTGAGCACCACGGATTTTGGTGGATCCGAGGCAAACCCGGCGCAGGCAAATCCGTCCTTATGAAATATCTATGCCACAACTCAGAGAAAACAATCAGGGACGCTAAGGTTATCCGCTTTTTTTTCCACGCTCGAGGAGACATTTTAGAGCGATCCACACTCGGCCTTTATCGCTCTTTACTCTTCCAAATATTCCAGCTTATACCAGACCTTCAGATTGCATTGGACACATTGGGGTTATACCATACTAAGAAGATCGAACAAGAGGGCTGGCAGATCCAACCACTACAGAAAGCCTTATTACAATCTGTGAAAAGGCTTGGTTCACACCAACTTATCTGCTATGTTGATGCCTTAGATGAGTGCCCCGAGGAACAAGTCAGGGAGATGGTACGATTTTTCGAACGTCTGGGGGAAAAGGCCATTAGTCACCAGGCTTCTCTGAGTATTTGCTTTTCGAGCCGACATTACCCGCATATCACTATCGACATAGGTCTCAAAATGGAACTTGAACAGCAGAAAAACCACGAGGTTGATATTGAACGCTATATTGACACAGAGCTCCGCATACACAAATCACCATTTGCAGAGAAGGCTAAAGAGGGCATCATAGAGAAAGCCTCCGGCGTGTTCCTTTGGGTTGCTTTAGTCATACCTATGCTTAACGAGGCGTTTGATCGTGGTAACATCAGGGCCCTTAAACGACGTCTACAAGAACTGCCTGCATCACTAAGCGATTTGTTCTTAAATATGTTAGAGCGGGATACAAAGCAGAAAGATGCTTTACTCTGCTGTATCCAATGGGTGCTATTTTCTAAGTCGCAGCTCGATCTTATCACATTGCATTCCGCTATAAATACTGCACTCGAAGACGACCTAGACGACTGGAGCCAAGAAGATGTCACCGATGAGATCATGCTTCGATACATTATCGCCGTGTCGAAAGGTCTCGTTGAAAAAACCGTGTCCAAGGCACCTACGATGCAGTTTATTCACGAATCCGTCCGTGACTTCTTTTTAAAAGATAAAGGGTTTCAGAAGCTATGGCCAGAGCTAAGCTCTGATTTCGAGGCTAAGGGCCATCAATCATTAGCACACCATTGTCGTAAGCAAATTACAGCTACTTCGCTGAATAAGATCGAGATTCCGTCTCCTCTCCCTCCTCCCGCTCAACTCGAACCGACCAGATCAAGATTTACGTCTGCCTTTCCTTTCCTAAGACATGCTGTTGATAATATTCTATATCACTCGAACATGGCGCAAGAATACGGAGAATCCCAAGCTACATTCGTTAAGGATTTTCCAAAGGCTCAATGGATCGCTTATCATAACCTCTTTGAAAGATATCAAAGAAGACGTTACCCAGAGAATATCAGCTTGTTATATATCCTTGCTGAGCAAGACCTTTTGCAGCTTGTTCGAATTTTGCCAGATCGTATACGATATCTAGAAAAAAAGGAAGGTCGATACGGAAACCCGTTACTTGCTGCGTTGGCTCATGCTAGTAAGAATGTGGCTCGTGATCTGGGTCAGCAAGTATTTGTAGATCAAGGCATCTTAACGTTACTTGATCGAAGATACGAGACATATTTCGATGGCTTAAAGGCGAATTTAGAGTTTTCCCCTAAGAAAAAGGAGCTGGAACTCTGTTTAGTGGAGTTCAACTGCATCCCGACGATAGTAGCCCTGATCTCACAAGGTATAGGATTACAGTATCGTTCCTATAGCGGTAAAACCCTCCTTGCGTGGGCAGTGGTATATAAAGCTCCACAAATGGGGCAGATACTGATTGAAAATGGAGCCGACATTGAGGCCATTGACGAGGACGCCCAGACACCGCTAGTACTAGCATCAGGAGCACTAGCCGCAGCAGCAGCAGGGCGATTTTACAATTCATCAGCAGCAGTAGCAGCAGCA
>PXOD01000124.1:0-22298 GCA_003012165.1 Paramyrothecium roridum | reverse complement strand
AGGGGGAGGGGGGAGAAGGGGGGCGTGGCTGCACCAGTCGAACTTTGCAGAGGAGATGGCCCCCTTTGTCGTAAGTGAAGATAACGGGGCTTTGTGGAGCACGCCCCCATCGGCACCGTAACGAAAGCTCCGTTTCGACCAGGTCCGTTTTAGCCAATATGAGCTTATCGGATGAGAGGGACAAAGCTGCAACGTCAGCGCCCATCGGAAACCGACCAGGAGAACGGACTGTACGAGCAAAGTGATGATTCAATCGTTGCTTTCAGGATCGATTTCTTTTGAAAATTGGGTTGCTCACGGAGATGCTCCATCTTGCACAACCCGGGGTGTGACTGATGCTGAAAGATGGTTCTCGATCTTTTCGTTGCACCCAACCCACAACCCCCCCTCAGTCAGATGGTCCAGGCCGGCGAAACGTCTTCTCGTCGTTTCGAGAGGGGGCCGGGGCCTACATTACATTGCCTACCTACGTACATGCAAATGGCACACAAAGTTGTCCACATGCACGTCTCCCCGACACACACTCACAGGCATGGCCGGGCCGTTTCGGGGGTGGTCCTGGCAGTCGGCATAATAAACGGTCCCTTGTCTGCCTGGATGCTTCATTTCGATGCGTTGTCACCGTGGAGTCTAAAAAGGGTTTTTTCCCTCTTTCCCGCGCAAAAGGTCCCTTCCATTGCGGGTTTCGCCTTACGTGTTGTGGATGCGACGCAGCAGAGTGAATGACTTTCCATCTTTGCAATCAAAATAGCTTTTTTTTCTCCTTCTTCCCGCCCCTGCATGATGCTGCTGCTGCTGCTGCTGCTGCTGCTGCGCTGTTCAAGCCTATTCCCGAAATCTCTAGAAAGCATGGCAGCCGAAGCGAAGCAGAAGGCTAAGCCATCGAGATGGGGAAAAAATAGCAACTTTTGTCCCACATTTATCGTTTTGGTGTAGCAACGGAGCGGCAGATGTGGGAAAAGCGCGTGAGGGTGCCGAGCCACAAAGCTGCAATTGTCGTCCTCGCCTACTCTCTTCCCCCGGCTGCTACGCTGCTCCACGGTCACGGCAATCCACACGCATCGGAGGGAACAGTTGGAGAAATGCCCGTTGCAACCTTACTGTTACGTGCTCAGGCCAGGACGAGCCAAAGGTTGGCGTGTCTTGGACCGCGCCCTGTGTAAGTCGTGGCTCGCCTTGCTTGGCAGCGCCGCTTGGCACTGGCTCTCGAAACGATGCACGCAAGGCCGGGGGTTCGGGGAGGGAAAAGTCCCGTCTGTGTGCTTGACAATCTAACCCGCGCAATGGTTAGAACTCTCTTTGCTTCAGCCCGCCGACAAGAATAGTGTTTTGCAATGCGGAGTCGCGGTGCTTGGCCGCCCAGCTCTGCGAGACTCCGAATCACAACCTTATTCCGGCCAATGCATCGAGCTGTTCCTTTCCGTCGTTTGGGCTCTTGCTGTGGGTCCCGTCCACGTCTGCATAACGGTTCGCTGCCAGGATGCCCCCTCGCCGTCCATCTTCATCTCCGTACGGCGGGTGCGTCAACCATGGTTTTGGGCAAAAGGCTCCGTAACAAACCCATGTACCTCCGTTTAGTGTAATAACCGAGGCCCACGAGAGCTTTCGATCTAGGATTGCCGTGCGAGCTTGGCATTTACAGTTTGCGTTGGCAGCGCCAACTTCTGGGCGCGTGGCTAGCCGTGGCCGTAGGGCGCCGCACTCCTCACTTGGGCCGCTGCCGTGCCATCCAGCAGCAAAAGGCACGATGGGCAAGCCTTGGTCGATCCGGGCGTTAGACCTCACCGTGATCACCAGGTATCCTACTAGCCCTGCCAGAACGAAGAGAAAAAAAAAAACCCTGGTCATCCGAGCACCGAAAAGCAAGCTAGATGCTGCCGTGGCGTGCATGTGCAACCGTTTGATTACTGGACGGAGCCAATTGGGGCTCGCTTGCTGCATGCTCCGTTGGCGCCCCGATAGTTGCATTGGGCATCTCGATCCTTGCTTGCGTCAACCCGCCGTATCGGGACCGTCTCCGCTACCTTTTCGCAGAGGGTTCAGTCCAACGGTGGCCTGATCGAGCTTGGTACCCTGGATCGGCACTGATGACTCTGCAAATCCGCGATCTAAACGCCCCTGGGGACTCGCGTGGCTATCGTTTCATCTTGGTGCGATCGAGACCGGTCTTTTTTCTGCACCCTTTACGGAGCCGTCCGTTTTTCTTCTCGTTTGCCGCTCGATTCTCCGATATACGTAGCAAGCTCCTGTGGTGTCTTTGCTCCTACTGCTCTGCGCTGATTGATTGATGACGGCTGTTTTGCTCTTGTGTAATGAAACCGGAATTGGATCCGGCCCCGCTGATAACGAAGATGATGCCGACATACGTTGGCGGTTGCATGAAGCGCTGCCGTTACGAAACGGCCACTGAGCACCCGCCCAATCACCCTATCTCATGCCAGACATCATCCCATCATCACGCAGTAGCGACGGACCCGAAGGCTTTCCTTTTGCTCGATGATGCAATGCTTCAAAACGGACCACAAGCTGGGAGCTGAACAAAGGTCTTGGATAATCCTGCCTGATCGGCGTTCTTACACGCGTTCCCTCGTCCCACCAGTTTATGCTCCGTTTCATCCTTGACGTCGACGGCCAGCTTACGTCCAGCAGATCAAGGCATCGTAGCGCCGTGCTAGATCGACGTCTGGCAGTTTGCTTCTGTTGCTCGTCATCGCAAGTTGTTTGGAAGCACACACGCAACCTGTGTCTCTTCCTCGGCTCCCCGCAAAGATCGTCAGGATCCTCGGACGGTTAGGGCAAGCCCGCGGCTTTCGCCAGAGCCATCAAGTTGTCAGCGTGTCAATCACTGCCTGTCTCCCATAATAGCTACAGCATACTATTTGAAACAATATCTGGTGGACACAAGGTTGGATCGCCGCGCCTTGTTTTGTCCTTTTTTTTAAATTTATTTTTGTGTTGCACATCTTGACTTGGCCCTTCAAACCATTACGTTGCTGTATCAGGAACTGGCTAATTGGTATGAAACGGACCGCGGTGGTGAAACTGTGGCATGTGGAAACCTCGATGGCCACTCCGTTTGGTGATCAATGGCGCCTATCTCGAGACTACGTCTATGCTTAAGCCCACCTAGCTTCGGTGACATTCTCCCTCGATACAGCGTAATGCCCCGATATCGAAAGCTATCGAGTTTTTGTTGTTTTTGCATTTCTCTTACAAATTGACACTGCATTGGCGAGTTCCGCAATGCAAAAGAACTCCTTCTGCTTTTGGCCATTGCTTATTCGCCGTCGTCGCTGGCCCTGGCTTGGCTTGATTCAGGAAAACGGGGGCTTTGCATCGAGATCACTGGGCGGCAAAAGATGCCCCGCCAAATCCTCGATTACGATGGCATTTGAACAAAACCCCATGCCAATCACTTCCCGCATCCCGCCACACGGGCTGACTTTTTTTGCACCAGGAACCCTTCCTTGGCGTGATTGAGGGTTCTGCACCCAATGATCGGCTTTGATCGCCCTGCGGGTTCACCATCCGACACGGACCGCACTGATGGTATTTTATTTACTTTTGAGCTGTCTAAGAATCCATGTCTAGTCAACTGCAACCAATCGAGGATCCATCGGCACAAGGTCCAACCATCGAAATATTAAATGTACAAAGACGGGCATGGGGAGGTCGCCTTCAAATTGCCCATAAGTGCCGCATCGCCGCGTGTGCGCAGCCAGAGTCTTGCTCGATCGATTTGCAATAAAGACGGACCAGAGCATCCGTGCCGAGCTTCAAACCTGCCCCTTGAGAAAGGCGCATGAGGCGTGGCTAAAGGATATAAGCTCGGCATTGGAAGCAAGATGCTGCAAGCTGCAAACCTAGAGCCTGTCCAGCCTTGACGGACCAATAGCAGATCCGCCACGGGCTTGTGCGGGTCGGCTCAATCACGGTGATTGTGTCTCGGCCGCACCCTTTTGTCTGCGGTGTCACCTTAACCACAAGAAACATTATTAAGTCGCTCCGCAGAGGCGTGGCGTGTGCCTCCATCTTGAACTGGGACCCCGTCTTCCCGCCTTCCCGCGCCGTCTCCCTATCGTCTAAACTTCAGACGGCGCCGGCATCCTGACAAACAATCTGTTTGAAACGGTGAGCGCGGAATTAACACAAAAGCCCCGCGGTGGGTTCGCCCGTGGGGAGGTAAATACGCGGAACTGGCCCGGAGAAGCGATGAAACGCACCGCTTGGCTATGGTAGCCAATCTTCGCTTCCGGGACACCCCGTCCAATGTGCCTCTGTGGGCTGACGAGGGCTCAGTCTGCGACGGCCCCGGCCTCTACTAGCCGCAAACAAGTGAGACGACGCAGATCGCTGCATCGGCCCTCCCGTAGTTGAAGCTTGGGACACGCAACACAAAGGCTTGGTTTGTGAATTGGGCATTCGTCGCAGCGATCCCTTGTGATGCAGATGCTGCCATTGGTTCGCAGGTGCACTAGCAGGTGGATCTTTCCGCGGACCCCTATTGCCGGGCTATGCCCATCAGGCACCACTCAAGCGAGCTTTGTCATAGTGAGATTCAGGGTCGTCCTAACTGACCGAGCAGATGTGTTCATGGGCCGCGGTCGGCGGTTCCTCAGCATGCCCATGTTCATCACAGCACGCTATTCCCACGTATTGCCAAACCTCCGAAGTGATCGGTCGGTTCTGCGGCAAGCTCGGGGTGCCTGTCGTGGAGGGTCTCGTGCGTCTGGCTTGCATGGTCTAGATTCTTTGATGGCCTGGACCGCCGGCACTCGCTGGAATGCATGCGCCGAGCCGCCGAGGCGTTCGGTGAAAAGGGGCTCTCAGCTTAAGGGATGCCACGACAATCAATGAATCCGTGGGTCGGTCAGCAACCCATGCATTACAGCACAGCACCAGGGCAGTTTGATAAATTTGCCTTCTTCTAGAACCCTGGGCGGTCCAAGCCCGGCTTCCGTTTGATTGCCCCGTACCCGTTGGACCCTGAATGCTCGAGCGGATCCGCCTCACTTGTGCCCATGGCTTTTATGCACCCCAGCTCATCTCCACAAGGGGCTTTCATTCCAGCTCGTGTACAGGAGTGGCTCGTCAGAAAGGGCTCAAATGGGTCGCGAGAATTGGTTCGGTCTTCTCGAACAACAAAGCGTATATTGCCAAGTCACAAACAACAACAAATCATCCCCACCAATCCACTTGGCCAAGTCTATGTCGGACAAAGGGCCCTCCAGACCCCGCGCATGCAGGGTCTCGTAGCAAGGGTCTCCCCGAGCTGTCGGGCATCGTAATACAGCGACGGAAAGCATGCCCGCGAGTCTCCGTGTCGGGTCCGCGCGATTTGAGTATTGTTACATTTAGGCTCTTCTCATCTCAATATGCGGCGAACATTATTACAGATACACCCTTGGATCAAGTGGACAAGGACAAGCCTCGTCGGAGGCTAACCGAGCACCTCTGCAAGTGATTGCCTGCAGCTGTTGTTTCGGCGCATTCGGCACAACGAGATGGCCGCCTCGAATTAGTGAAGCTTTACGAAACTGCAGTACCAAGACTCGGGAGTATTCGCCTCATACGGCAGCTCGTATCTCACCTAATAAGAATGAGTAGGGCCGAAGGTTGAAGTAATACGATCAAACGGCTATTATTGGAAGCTGCCAATAGTCTCCACAGAGGCGGCTGGGCAGGGACTAGATTGTTGAAGCACAAAAGCTAACGCATAAGTCCAACTAACTCCACAACTACATCGTCGAGGTTGAGATATTTGATTACCGTTTTTCGACAACCTAAACGGTACGCGCCGGTGTTGAATGCTGCATGTGCATGTGACGAATATGGATAATCAGCAGGTCTGCAGAGAGTAAGCCCAGCTCTTCACTCGTCAGAATGTGAGCCGTCTTTCGGTCAAGTCTTGCCAAGGGCTGCCATTGCCATTGCCATCATTCTTGGCACAAACGTCAGCTGCTAGAATGGTAAACGCCGACTTGCGGCGGATGTAAAAGTGCAGCTTTCTCGGTGGGTGTCATTTTTAACCATGCTCGTCGGTGCGTGGTGCTGCCAACATTGTGGCTTTGCCGCACAGACGAGACAAATTTGGTCCTGAATCAGCATGCGCGTCTGCAAACCACACACTCAAATAGCCATCAATTGTCATCCCGCGCTCAGCTCACGGCTCGCATAACGGCGACGCGAGGAGCGGACTTCCAGCCAAATGCGGAAGTGGTTAACATGGCCTCTGCTCCGAGGTAATGTTATTGTGACCATGAACCGGGCGCCTTGGTTGTTCTGACACCGGGCGCCTTGGTTGTTCTGACACCGGGCGCCTTGGTTGTTCTGACACCGGGCGCCTTGTTTGTATCGCAAACACCACACCATTCCAGCCCGGGTTCCGAGCGTCGTCCGTGGATCTGACCCTGGGTGTCTATTTCTACTCAAGCCCTTACTCGATTGTTCGACAAACAGGGTCGACGAACAAGGGATGCGCTATTTGACGGCCTGCGTTAAGCAAACCGCTCAAACATCACCAAATGAAGTGGCTGAAAGTATAGGGGCTGAGTTGATGAGTGAAGCGGCCCAGAAAAACCAGCACGCAATCAATTTGCCATGACAATCAATTTTGTGAACAAGTCACTGTTGGCCTGGGCACCAGTCCCAGTTTTAGGTTTTGAAACCCAATACGCACTGCTGCCTTCAGGTTTGAGATTCCGCCACGAGGCCAATACCTCAATTGCAGTAAAAAGCAGTGACTGTCCTCCGTCAGGAATGCCATTTTGCGTTTATCATTATGCAGCGTTGGCTCTTCGAACCCACTACCGTTGACAAACATCATCGAGCCGCTACAAGAATGGAACAACTCATGTATGCGCTCAATAGCATAGGCTGTCCCGAGCTAACAGTTCCAGAGAGACAAAGCCGAGGGTCCAGAAAGGGCCTACCCAGATCCTCCCAGGCAAATGCGTGGATCCTCAGAAACTGTTTGAGCTGCTGGGGCAAAAGTTTGGCAAGGGCACCTGGGTAGCCGAGGTATGCAACCAGCAGTTCGAGTTGGCCTGTACTGACGGCTGTCGACGGCAGATGCGACATAATCAGTACCGAATATACGCGAGAGAGCCTCTTTCTACGGTATGGCGGTTGTTGCGTTTGTCGATCAAGCTGACGATCCAGAACGAGATACAGTTATGCTACTACGACAAATACGGGACCATTTGACTGAGCTAAGCTCTCCGAGTGTATAGACATAGATCGCGATGGATCAGCCTGTCTCACAGACAGCAGAGCGCGGAGACTCCTCGGCCGTTTCACCACCTATTGTCTCACGGTGATGCAGGGTTGTTTTGCGGAAACGGGTTTGATTTGAAGGAGCTTTGGCAGCATATCCCTTGGCAAGGCAGCATTTGAGACATAGGGCAAAATATCACAGACATCGGGCCGTGATAAGCCTGATTGCCTTGGGTGCAGTCGGTATGAAACCAGGGAGAAGGGTTGAGACAGGGTTCAGAATGAACGTTCCGGGAATTTGCAACACCCTCGGTATGTGCCGACGACGTATGTGACGTAACATCCAAAAGTCAGCCCTATGCAGGGTCTGAATAGTGTGCATGCATTTGTTAGGGATTGCTGGCGGCATAACGCTGTCCACGGCAGATGGTTTCTTTGTGAGCCAATCCTTGTCGTTGGCAGTTGCAGCGATTGAGTCGTTTGGGTTCAGTGATCCAGGCTCAGGTCTCGTTCACGCCCAAGGCAGCTTCCAGATGCTGCTCAGGCTCGAATTCCACATCGGGCTATAACTGAATTCAAAGTAAAACCATCCGTTGATGCTCAGTGTGGATATGGTTGTGGCTGGCGTTGGGCGTCTATGCATTAGTCGACGAACAGCGACAACAGTCTAGCGTCGCCCGCTCGCCAGCACTGCCTGGAACGCTTGGAGCAGTGTGCAATCTGAAGGCCCGTAAATGGAGCGCTGCAGGTCGATGACTGGTTGTGCAGCACCAAGCTGTTGCATTTTGTTCAACACTTTCGCAGCTGCCTCTCCATTCAGAGCTATTGTTTGCAACTTGACAGGTTGGCTGTGAATCCTTGTCAATTTTGTCGTACTAGCTAACTGAGCCATTCAATAGTCGAACTAGGCTGCCGATGTCCGACTCGGCTAGTGCTTGCGCTTGATTGCCTTCTTCGGGCGCATCTCCTCATTGTATATGGAAAAGAACTGATCGGGCTCCGTCGTGTGCTCTCCCGTGACGTCGTGAAAGGCCGTCGTGGATATGTTGTTGGTCTTGCCCTCGCGCACGAGGTTGCAATACTCGATGAGGTATTGCTGCTCCGAGGGGTCAATGTCCGATTGCGACTTGGGCACGCGCCTCGCCTCTCGTCTACGTCCATCAGCAAGTTTGATACTTTAGAGTGCCATGTAACCTACTCTGAAATGTTCTCAAGCTTGAGCCCGGCGCCGATGCCTTTGACCGCTGCGGTTGCGAGCCCCTCCCCAACGCACAGTTAGGAGCCTGCGTGCGTTGACATGATTCTTGCGCCCGGCTTGCAACGTACCGGTCATGGCCATCATCTGTCCGCGGTGGCGATCGTCGAAGCCGTGCTTTCCTTTGCCCGTCAAGACGTGGGCCGCCAGGTGCACAATGTTCTGTTCATGCGAGCGCTGCTCTTCAGATGCAGATACACTTACCCTTAGCGCTACTGGTGCGAACTTGTGATTCTCGCCGATTGGCAGGCTTCCTTCCTCCTTGGCCTGCTTGTCATACAGCGGCAGGTTATCGATTTCGAAAGTGCCATGCTGGAGACCAAAGGAGACCAAAGTAGATGCGAGCACTCCGACAGGCACATCCCCGTGCGTGATCAAGTAGACCACTTTTGCACGTGCCACGCCAATACTGACGACGTTAGGGCTGGCTTTTATGCCGAAAAACCCCCTCAACCGTGGCTGCTTCTGAGGATCTGCATAGTCACAACCTGCCGAGCTGATGAGGAGCACGTTGGGTACCTGCGCCTCCTTGGCCGCCTCGACAAGCTCCAGGCAAATGTCAAACTTGCCCTCGTGAGCATGTGGCACGAGGCAAATCGTGTCGCAGCCCGTCTGCTGCAGGCTCTTTGCCTTGTCCTTGACACGTCCGGGAACGTGGGGCACGATGGTTGCGCCGGGACCCTTGAGCTCCTGCGCGTGCTCCGAGTTGGGGTTCAGACTGAGGCCAACGACCGCGCCAACTTTGCTAGAGAAGTCCTTGCTCTTCAATATGAGCTCGCCGATGAGGAAGCCGGTCTGGCCGTCGACGGCCGTGGTGCCAACTTTTCGCGACATTCTGTTTTGCCCTACTTTTTACACAGGGACTGACAGAACCGGCATGACCAAGTTATAATGCTGCCGCGCCGGGCAAACAACATGACAGCGTCACCATGGTCAAAACCAGTATGCCAGTTGCATTATAGGTTCGGCTGGCTCGTTCGTGAGGTCATGTTTGCGACGTCATGTCAAGTAGTGATCAGACCATGAGGGCGTCAGAATTGAGTTGAGGCTGCTCCGCGATGGACGCCGTTTGCCGGAAGTGCTTGCATGCCGCTAGATCATTTCAAGCGCCGGAGTAACGGCATTTACTCGTTGACGGACGTCCGTACCCGGAAATGCGCCGACCCGCCGGAAGCATGTGGGGCGTCTTGGACCCTGAGGAATAATACGCACAGTGAGTCGATCGCTCAAGCATTGTCTATTGATCTACAGAATGTCCGTCTAGCCTCTAATCTATCGCGCCGTACTGTATCAAAACATCCGCCAACACTCATACAAGACACACATCCTCTCAGGCGGCTACAGCTTCGCTGCGGCCTTTGCTGGTCGCAAGATGGATTGCTGGCTACACATCGCAATCGGCTCCCCTTGCTCATTCCATAACCAGCCTTCGGTGAACGTCCGGCCGCTGCCGCCATGCAACGTGCGCGACTCCCGGAGGTGCCACTTCTCCATGTCCACGTTTGGCGTGAATAGCCGCAGTGCGAAATCGAGCGTTGAGCAGGCCGACACGGTGTCGAACCATTGGTGGCTGTGCGACAACGGGATGAAGGCGAGTTGCCCATCCATGTGGTATGCCAGCGCGGCCATGTGGTCCCCTGCCTTTGGGAGCGTTGTCTTGCATCGCACCCACTCGGCAGAGATCTTGGAGGTGATGGGAAGGTCGTCCTGCGTCGTCTTTAGATCCTTGGCCACCCCCAAAAGGTTCTGGGCCGTAACGCCTCCATCACAGTAGCGGATGTCGAGAAAGTCCTCGCTCTTGCCAAACGTCGCCTTGTACTCCTTGATTTTCTTTTCGGTGACGAGGCCCTTGGCCTTGAGCATCTCTGCGCCCTCAAATGGAGAGACGCACTCCTCCGGTTTCGGCCACGCCCGTGATGGCGGCCGCGAGTACTCCATAGCAGATGGCTCGGGGATGTGGAAATCAGCAATCAGCTCCAATGCTGTGCGAAAGCTGCCATCAGGCTGCTCCTGCTTGACCTGAACGCGCCGCGTTGCAAAGGTCCTCGTGTCCCGGGTGTTTTGCACGCTGCACCGCAGTTTCTTCTCCGTTGACGCCGGGCCGTGAAAGTGCCCGACGACAGAGTACAGGGAGTAGGACGGCTTCACCGTCGCGCAGGCGGCGCTCACGGCGAGTCCGACAGCGCAGCCGCCGTACGCAATTGGCAACGGGTTGCCCAGCCTGAAGGGAAGAAGTTTGGACTCATATTCACCAGGTTGGATCTCCACGACCCCGATCTGATCGGCAAGCGTGGGCATTGTGGGCTCGGAGACGGTGAGGATGGACTTCGCAAAGAGTCGAGGTGCAGATGCGCCGACTTGTACCTATGAGACCCGCCGTGCTCATGCCTGTGATACTCGATCCCGGTGCCGAGGCACTGGGCCGAGGCAAGTGGAGCTGCAGGAACCCCGGTTCTCGGTGCCTTTCTCCCATCTGGGTTGATGATTAGTCACCAAACGAGATGAAGCGAGACCGTGCACTATCACCAAGACTGCCAGGCAGCGTTGCTCGTTGCGACTGCCCTAAAGTTTGTACTCATGCGTAGTCCGAGTCAAATTGAAGGTATATAACCTTTAACAAACAACACGTATTTTGCCTTCGGGCAAACTGTGCCTCATTACTCAGTGGCTTTTCCCGCGGTAATGGGAAGACAGAGAGAGATATTCCTCTGTTCGATTTGGTTCTCTTGAACGATACTGAGAAGCTACCTTTTTGGTTTCGCGATTCGGTAATCATCGATATTTCTCATTGGGACTGTCCGAAAACAAATATGCATCTTGCGAACCCCGACTTATCTAGGGACGTGCCCACTAGCTTCATATTGAGTAAAGCTTTGGTAGGCCTGGCCTAGCTGTTGGCAAGCTGTCGTGAGGTGCTGTTGACTAGAATTGACGACAATATGACATGAAATCCTTGTTGGTTCTATCGGCCTTTCGAGTGCGGGCATCATTTATTAGGAAGCCTGCGACTCTTACAACCAGTGCGTCGCTCGGTCGGAGCTCTTCTCACCAGAATGGCGTGTCCGCGACGCCGGATCCACCTTCACCAGACCGGCTCTGCCAAGCCGGAGCCGAAGCCTTTTGACATGACCGACGAAAGATATCAACGACAAAGGTTTGCAAACACTCCTATCATGCCCTTCCGGTCACGTGACATCATTGCGCTCACTTGTCGTGGAATACAACTGCATCCTTGATTCTTCCTGCATCCTTCTGGTTGAACCCGAATGGTTGAGGACATGGGCACGCCATGCACGACAAGTGCCGAGCCAGGCCCTTTTCGGATGGACGTGTACTGGCAGGCCAAAGATTTCATCCAAGGCTCGAGGCGCAATCGTGAAATTGATCAGAACGAAGACCACGTCCGCCGAGATCTAAAAGACGTGGAGAAATGGGGCAACAAGAACTCTGACGATCCATACACGTGAGGTTTCACTCTGTACGATGCCTGTGTCGACCATGTACGGTTCTCAAAGGGCGCTGAGAGGCTGAAGCTCTGGCTACGGTATCTTGTGCAGCAGAGGCGGTATCAAGGCCTCGACCCAGACGATAAGGAATACCTCGAACTCGACGCGAGTCCAACAAATGGGAAGATCTGGCCGTCTCGAGATATGGCAAAGCTCTTCAAATTAGGCGTCATCCACCATTACCCAGGTCGTGGCGTTGTCGTTGGCTCGAACCCTGCCGATGGCGAAGAAGACTTCATGGCCATTGGGGGTCACTTCAGCGCTTTGATAGAGGAGCGTGGTCTCGCAACGTCCAATCTTTACGTGCGCAACGACCACTGCCTAATCATCGATGAGAAATCTCTGCGCACGCTCATGGCGCTGCCTGGGCAAACGCCTCCACCCGGTCCCACCGACTTGGTCGCCGAGGATGGGAGCGGTTTCTACAACGCCCCTCTGGCCACTGCCTGGGTGTGGATGCTCGATCGCGATATTACGGAAGATGCCTCCGAGGCGTCAAACTCCCGCCTCATGGTCGACCCGACGAGAGGAGGTACCAGCCGTGGGTGCGAATCTACATGGGCGACCTGCCGCGCTTGTGGTTCTTTCGGCCCCGCGGAATGTCGCCGCCGACATGGGAGTCCATCGTGGAGCGCGACGAGGAGATGTTTGACGCTGTGAACTGGTGGGGCGATGCCAGCGCTGAGACTCGCAATCAAGTCTTGAGGATGTCAAGGTGGCACGGCAAATCTTGAGACCACGTCCGCAACCGCCATGTTGGTTACATACGGAGCAAGACCATTAGTTTTTGGTCTGCAGCTCGGCTACTACCCGCTTACAGAGCGCGCGTTACCCCAACTCGTGTTCAACGTGGGCATGTACTTGAGGATGGAATTACCTGTCTAGATGAACTGCAGCGGCGACCCAGATTGCCAGAGTTCCGCCAACTCCATGATGCCATTGAAAAGTGTGTACGACACAGTGATCCAGACAATCCGGCACGCCTATAAATGCGCTAGTCGCTAGAAAGGTCCAAACTGGTTGACTGCCATGGCTGGGCAAGGTGGTCCAAAGTTTCCAAAACATCCCACATGGCGGTGATCGAAACTCCGACATATCCTACACAGCCCACCCATCTGAGTGGTCTGAACTGCATTGGTCTGTGTTTGTTGAATTATGCTGTGTAATCATTGGAGTCACAAAGTAGGCACTGGTGGATATCTCGAGATGTCATGGTATCAGACTCCACAATGAATCCGAGTTCTTTGATTTGAGCAAGGCACTGCCCGCATTGACGTGCAGGTGGCGCGGTTCTTATACTTGCGCTACGCCTATGCTAAAAGTACCCAAGGTGGTGAAGAAGCTCAGTTAGACTATACGTCTCTCACTCCGGTGGAATACATTGTTCCAGTTCTGCTACGGGACAGTTGCTCTGCACTGACCTAAAGTCTGATGCAAACCTACTTGAGCGTGATCAAAACGGCCTCGGACGCACCGAGCACAACCTTGCCGTTGCAAAGTTTCTCGACGTGTTCTGTGCCTACCCAGCTGCCATTCTTATCTACAGACTGGCCGGCAAATGTAATGTCCTCCTTGACCTCGGCTCCTGGCCCAGTGAGGCGCCTCACTTTGGCGTCCTTGAATTTGGGGTTCCGCGGCAGCTCAACAAGCGACGGACGTCCTCTCGGTAGCGGCCTGCGTAGAGTCGAACTGCTCCAGGTTGAGGACAACGAGAGACTTCAGGGTCGAGTCGTCCAAGTTCCTCTTGGTTCCAGGAGCGCCGCACCCTGACCCTGTTACATCGTAGATGCCGTAGGCTACAAAGCTTGGATTCGTTCTTGAGCATGGCAACTTGTGACTCGGTGTGGCCCAAGGCATGGGCTGTGAGCAAGTTGCCGTAGTACATGGGGCGGGCCGCAGGCTCAGTGCCCGCCGTCTCGTTGGCCACGGGCTCCCAAGCGCTGTGGTGGAAGCCTTCCCCTGGTGGAAGAAGACACGAGAAATCTTGAGCGAGGCCAGGTACAGCAGGTAGTCCACAGCCCACAAGGCGGAGGCGTACGTGTCAGATACGTCCTTCATGCCGTGGCACTGCCTCGTGTCAGAACATGTTCAGTCCAGCAGGAATCAACCAACTACCGACCGATACGGTTCCCGTCTCTCCCATGACGTACGGCATGCCTTGCGCGTAGGTATAGTTGCCCATATATTCGTGTCTGTACATGGCGTTCGTGGTGTAGTGATGGCCCAGCAGAGTCTTGCCAATCTCGGGGATGGGGAGCCCTAGGTCTGCGCAGACGGAGCCGGCGTACTACCGTCGCGGCGTCAGTGTGGGTTCAGCAACCGTAGGTTGGGAGTGAAATGCTCACCTTGTGATCAGCAACGCTCTGCACCCTGCCTCCATCGTCGATGCCAAGACGCAGAGCAGACTCAACGTTCCAGTAGGAAAGATCGGCGCCAACATGCTCAGGCTCGAGAAAGGAGCAAGCTTGGAAGAGCGGCTACCTGAGGTTGTCAAGATCAGGAGCAATGGCCTGAATGGCAGCGCTAACAGTTTCCGATCGTGCATGCCACTCGTCCACGTTGTCGGCGATGGCCCAGTTTTCAGGTCGGCGGAGACCCGGAAAGCCGACGAAGGGTCAGGAGTTGACACAAAGCGAGTGACATGGTTTTGCTTACCGTCGACTTCGTTTCCCAGCTCCAGGGCCACAACTTCCTTGCCGATAAAATCTCCCCCCCTGGATCACGGACTGGTTGAATCCAAGCTCCCCATCCTCGAAACTAAGTTCGACCAGCCGCGGCACACCCGGCCACGTCTGGAACGACTCGAGCCACGCGGGACCGATGGTGAAGTTCCTGAGACGATTGCCACCTATCGGTGGGTACGTGCGTATGAACGCCTCCGTCTGCCAGTCGACAAAGAAGGCACGGTTCTGTGGTGAGCCTCCCGCGCGGATGATGGGGAATTTGCCAGACGCCTCCTGTAGGGTTCTTGAGAAGCTGGTAGGAGAAGTTGTTGGGCGCCCTGTATAACATCACCAGTCAGCCCTTGTTCTCGACCATGGCCATGCACTGCCCTTCATCGACACTTACGACTTGTTCCCGGCATAGTCGACCGTGCCGTCGTACACAATCGAGTACCCCATGTAGTCGATTGGGACGGTTTGAGCATCTTTGGGCGCTTCCCGTGGGACATGAAGCTTGACAGACCGCGAGGTGGCTGTTCGACTCCGGGCTGGAGAAGTCTCTCCGCTGAGGGCCCAGATGATCGGGAACAAGACGATGGAGGACCATTTTGGGCATGCAGAACACAGTCGCAGCACCCCAGGCTCGGCCTGACCTTTATAGGCAACGGTCAAGAGCCGTGCGTGTTGAAGCACTCGACTAGCCTCTGGTCTAAGGCCTCGGCCTCATGGCATCGGTGTGTAGAACGGGTTGGATATGAGCTGCTGTCGGTCTAATACAGACTGATGTGCAAGATGCAGGTTCCCCAGACTAGGTCTTCCAGATAACAGGAGCAAATTTGCGGGGTCCAAACAACGGCAAGGGCTGGTTATTTGGATCCTTTCTCAAGTGTTTGTCTATGCCGAAACTCGACTGTGGCAAGTTCCGAGTCGACTCGTCGGCTTACCGCTGCCCGAAAGGCGGTATTCTTCCAGGTAGCGAGACTTTCTGGGGCTTACAATCGCACGGACATGATCTATTGCATCTCTAGCAAAGCTAATAGCATTATTTCATTACTATGACGCTATGTTTCCAAGTCCAACGGCCCTGGCGTCTACATAGTACACCCCATCGTCATGATATTTTGTACCAGTCATGTCTCCAACAGGGGGGGTTCTTGATTTGACTGTTGACTACGGGCTAGACTACTTCCAGACGCAGAGCATCGTACTGTACATAGGTTGTCCAGGGCAGCTCGGCCGTCTCGATGCTTGTGGCGTTGAACGGCAAGCTGAGGATGAACTCGTTCTCGCCGTCCTTGAGGTGGCTCGCTTCAAAGTCGAGTTTGAAGCCCCACTGGTGGCATGCCACTGCGCTCCGGAAGACGCACGAGCTTCCCTGCTCGGGTGGGATCATGTACGTAGCGACGTCCTTGCCATTGACGTTGAGCACGTAGGGCTGAAAGATTCACGGCTCGTTGCGCGGCGTGCCAGTCTTTGAAGCGGCCAGCGGCACGGTGAAGACGCCTTTGGTCGTAGCGTCAAGCTGGTCCTTCTTCACATGAAACGTGACGGTCCAGTTGTTTACGTTCTCGTACAGGGGCTCATCACGGAAGTAATTGCTCTTGTCCGAGAAGACGCTCCAGTGCACGTAGTTGAGATCCTTTGCAACGTCGCTCTCGCCCACCTTGAAGTGCACAACGTCGGGGAAATCTTTGCCAAAATCAAACTGGGCCCAGTACTGGCGGTACTCGGGCGGGTGAAGTGTCTTGTCCTGGGTTGGCGTATCGCCGCGACGAGACTCCCCAGACGACTTGTCAGGGGTGCCAATGCGCCAAATCTCTCTGGCCCCTGGCCCAGCACTCTCTTCGCTCCAGGTGTACTGGCGTCTCTTCTGGCACCCCAGCTTCACCTGCACTTCGTCTTGTATGAACCAGCCCAAGATGCCATCAGCGTAGACCGTCAAACGATACGTTCCCTCGATCACCCGAGGAATCACAATGGAGCCGCTGGAGTCTACTTCCGCCCAGAACTGCCGCAAAGCACGGCTACTGGTCTCGAGGCACCCTCGGTTAGGGCCACGTGTGCCTTGAAAACTCCACGCTCCTTGCTCGTAACTGTGTTCGGGACGTGCTTGGCAATTGCGTCGTAAAACACCATGTTCCAGTCCGCGTCGGCGTACGAAGCGGCATCCTCTGCCAGCGCCTCCAGCGAGCCTCCCTTGTTGAAATGGTGGTAGTTTGGTCCGAATGTCTGGTCGAAACCGTGGACGAGCATCGGTCGTTGGTTGCCATGATGGCCCCTAACAATGTAGTTGTACTGAAGAAACCATTAGTCGGCGTCACCCGTGCATGCATCAGAATCCCATACCAGAATGCCATCGGCCATGAAATCGGACTGCAGAGGGCCTCCATAGTACGTGTCTACCGTGTTGTGCACGACCCACGCGCCGTACGTCTTGCCGTTGCTCGTGCTGCCATCCGCAAACATGCCTTGGGCCTTGTGATTCCTCCACTGGTCAGCGAAGGAGTACTTGGTGAAGAAGTCCGAGTACGACTGCATCAACGGATCTTCGGGCGTGCCCCCCAGGTAGTTTGTTGCGTCCTGTGCTTCGGGTCCGTTTGCGAGCACATCTTTTGCTGGCAGGGGAGCCTAATTGTCATGCTGAGCATACACGTGGGTCCAGAGGTCGGTGTCAGGTCGGAACATGTACGCATCTCTTGTAACTGCCTCAGCACCGGCTGGGTTTCGTTGAAATACGTGACGCGCGTGTATGTGTGGTGGCCATTCCATAACTTAGCAGCCATCTCACGCGCCCAATCTTGAGATACGCACCTTTCGCCGTCCCACATGAACTAGTACTGCTCGAGGGTTTGGTTTGTGGTCCGGTATCGATCAAGCATGACGATACCGCCATATGAAACACCATCGCCGTCTTCTCCTTGCACCAGCCTAACGCTGCCCGTGCTTCCGGGCTCCAGAATCCCTCTGGTGTACACGAGCAGTCAAGATACGTGCCTCGTCCCTTTCCCACGAGGTCTTGCCCTTCAAGGTCAACCTTGACCATTTGACCCGTCTTTTTGCTCACAGCAACATGTAGCTGGTCATTTTCGAGGATCAAATGGTCAGCAGTCTCCCTAGCCGTCAAGAGACCCAAAACCTGGGTCAAATTGAGGATTACGAGCGGGAGAACCCGCCAACCTTGGAACATCATGATGGAAGAAATGCTCAGTTTCGTTGGAGACAAAGAGGTGACTAAGGGCTAACCTGGCAACGAGGCCAAGACGCCATCATGCTTATAGGCCGTTTCGTCGTCAACTTCCCTTTGCTCTTCTTCGGCAAGACTCCAAGGATTGCTTCATCTTCGGTTATCAATAGCCCGACCGATATCTCAGTTCCTAGAGCGTTGCGTTGACTAGCATCGAGTGCGGGATGTGGGGTCCCCGCCACGGCGAGACAACTGCATGTAGTTCATGGAGACTCCAGATCTGAGTTGAGTGATCCTTGTCAACGCCGGCAAGGGAGGTGTTTCTCAAGGAGCTGGTGGCTTACATTAGCAAGGATTCATCGACATTGAGTGTGCTAGGACACGCTCAATTTCAAAGTTGCAATTGACTCGACGGCCTGTCTATACCAGACAAACCATCTCATGATCGCTGCATTCGCACCAAAACAAGCAATTGATGGCCTCTACATCCAAATAGGTTGGCCCCCAGTCCAAATACCCGACGGGGATTGAGTGCTGTTATGCACGGCGTCACGAATTACCATATGGGGAAAGGAACAAGGATCATCAGAGCACCCGCGTCGTGCTCCAGGAATCAGTCAAGGAATGTTCTAACTAAATCGCATTCATTTTCATGATTGGAATTGTTTGATTACATGATTACAAGTACACACAAGTCCTTTTCCATTTGTCACTCTTCCATCTTTGAATCGATCGGCCGGTCTTTGCTCCAACGGCTAGAATGGGGTTGCCCAACGGATGCTGAACAGCAAGCGTAAGCACCTTGTATCCCTCGCACTATTTCCCGTCGAAATGCAGCATCTTGGTAATGAAGCGAGGACAAGAGGGATGCGGGGAAGACTGAATCATGGGGTCCGGGGAAGCGGAGGTCCTCAGGTGAAGCACAGTCAAGTCATCTAGTGTCCTTGCTGGCGTCAACTTGATCAACATACCGCTAAGCTTTGCACCGAGCCTCGCAAGACCTTTACTCGGATCAACACGGGCAGGATTGCAGCGAGGCTAGGATTCCTGACGATGCAATTGGTACCGAAGACGATCACTCCGTCATTCTTAGCACATCAACGACGGCGCCCCATGACACTTCCAACTCTTGGTCATGTAGCCAGCCTACCTGCTCGGGATGCTGAGGCTGAGAACATTTAGCACCTCGCTGGTGGCGTAGGATTCTCTCAAATCCACCACTCGCATCGCGAGCATATCTAGTGGACGTAGCAGGTACTGTGCAGAGGATGAGCCATAGCACCCTAGTGACGGCTTTGCATCCGTCTAATTTCTGCTAGATTCGATGGTAGATACTGACTCGTGAAACTGTGGATAGCCGACATTGTCGGCCCAAAACCAACCCTGTAACACCGCTGGTCAGCTACGTAGCTTATCCTAGTCTCCAGTCATGGTCGGCGTCAAGCGACGCATCGCAACAAATACGACATTTTCCCCCGATTATCGATTTGGGCGAATATTTTAGCTTGCCTAAATTTGCTAGGTGTATCCCCTCTTCAATTTGCCTTGCGCCTTGAGATGTATCGCCTTGCGAAGATAGCCTTTTTCCTCAGCTGCCTCATGAATTGTTGCAATAGTAGGTTAAAACCATCGTGTGTAAATGGTCACAGCTTATAGGGAGTTCTGCCACAACTACTGGCGTCCCTCTCCCGAATCAAGACTCGGATACCACGAGTCAAATCAAGTGTAGCACTACTACTTTCATAGATGAAGCCTTCATGCAAGTTGACTCATGATGTATCAGCTTTTGGGACTGACTTGTGGTCGACTGCACATTCTCGGGCTACCCTAAATATTTGCCGGCGCATGAATCGCGTGTTCCCCATAAACGGTACATGTAGTGACATGTGAATTTAGCACTTCGGTTAGCGATCAAAAATGCTTCTCTAGGAAAGGGTATATACAACATCTAGGTATGCGTGCGCTGAAATGTTTGCCGTCCGTTATTCAGCGGTTGAAGTGAAGTCCAGCAAGGCCGACGGTTGACTCAGCAGAAGGTGCAAACTCAGTCTTAGTACATAACATCTTTTTGCAACCCTGTTCTCCAACAAGTGCCCTTATAGCTCAGAGGTAGAGCGTTGTACTTGTAGGACACTGTCCGCAGCAATACAAAGGTCCATAGTTCAATTCTGTGTGGGGGCATTTCTTTTTGCATTTTTGGCCGTGCCCGCCCCACCAGTACACCTGCGCGTGAATGGGAGGCTCCAATGCAAGGCATTTTTGAGTGAGAACTCCCCTACTATACCTACAAGAGAAATGATCTCAAGCAGTGAGGGCTTTAGGTCTGCCGGGACACTCATGTCTTTTCGTTGCCCGGATGCTCCTATGGTTCAACGTTGTACTGCAGAAAACATAAAACCGGCATTACAAACTAGTATTGTTTCGTATCTTGAGGCGCAGCCATCGCTTTCGAAGTGGTGCAGGGAAGAGGCATGATACGAGTGATTTCGACCCTTTGCCCTTGTTCGGACTTTTCAGCGTTCTCTTACACCAGTCAAGAGTTGCCTCTACTCACAACGGCATGGACACAAACTCTATGACAGTATGGTCAAAGATGGCTACGGTTGTACTGACACGTCTTAGGTTCTCGATTGTGTCGAGCTGTATCATTGAGCGGGCTGGCATGTTATGTGATGAAATTATGGATTTTGTTTCATTCTTATGAGATAACTATTATCAGAGTCAAAGAAATACTCTTAACATATTCTAATAATATCCAATATTTTTACACCTTTTATTTATATTTTAAGTCGCCACTCAAGTACTACCCCCCCCCCCCCCCCCATCGGTTCTTCTTTCTTGACCGTTTTCGTTGCTTTTTCGTAGATTGACCGAGGAAGCCAAGATTGCCATACAGGCGGGACGGGTGGACGGGTGGACGGACTGGACCATCCGGGGATGGTTCCTAGGGCGTCTGCAGAGGACGTCCAAGCCTCACTGCGTGTGAGCTGAGCTCACGTGTATAGTCACTTGCCTATGGCATCCTGTTTGTGACAGGTTTTGCTACTGTTCTGGGTTTTTTTTTTTCTTTCGGGGGGGGCCTTTGCTCTCTTCCAATGTACAGTACTCTATTACGGCACCTTGCCTCACCTTGCCTTGCCTTGCCTTGCCTTGCCTTGCCTTGCCTTGCCTTGCACGTCTCGTCCCATTGCCAGGGGACATGTTTGTGGGCCCATGTTGTTTCCTTTTTGAACCTCACCGCCTCGTTGGCACACTCGCCTATCCGACCGCTTCCAGGTCACCCGTCCCGGTTCATGTTAGTCGTGTCAGTCAGTCAGTCAGTCAGCAGCAGCAGCTGTACCTCGCCTCATTTCCTATCGAGGCAGTCGGCGTCCGTGCTTCACTCCCCCGTTGGTTCTTGTTTGGTTATCCGCTCTCGGTGCGTTGTGTCATGTTGCTTGGACGCGGCAATGCTGATTGCAGCAGCGCATTGTTAGGCAGCAAGGCACAACAGCAACCCCTGTCAAATAAACATTGGTATGTATTCACGGCCCATGTTCCACTTACAATCAGTCGGTAAGGAACGGCAACCGGTTGTCAGCAGGAAAAGGCAACAAGCGGTCGAGGGCCGGCTGGCATCCTGCTTTTGCTATGCTGCTGTCAGTGGCTCCGGGCTTATTCTCAGAATAGAACCGTAAAACCCGCTAGGAACGGCACGCAACCATCCGCTCACCAGCAGAAGCCACAACCCACTGCGATGGGAATTGGTTTCTTCGCCTCCACCACGGTCGGTCTGCAAGCTCGCGCTCTCTCCTGGGTCGCGACTAACGGTGCCCGTGTGACTATACGCAACCGAGACGTGACCGCCAGAAGCGCCAAGAGGTGCAGTAGCCGTCCACTTGTGGACCGTCTGGTGGTGACAACGAGCAGAAGCGGAACGGATAGGGACTGAGCAACTTCGACTGTAAATGGCTGTCACTGTCAGACCAAGACGGCCATGGTTTCCCTCCGTCTGGTTGCTTCGGAACACTGCCCTGTCATTAATTTGCTGTTACGGTGGTGCTGTAAAATGTGTTTGCACCAAGCCAGCCATGTGACTGATGACGGAAGTACCGGGGCACCGGTTGCGGGCTTGCCATGGGCGGGCCTGTCCAGGGCAAGGGTTACCTCTTTTTTTGGTGAGAATGAGCTGTTCGATGGGGGGGGGGGTATCTGGGCTGGGCTGGGGCTGGGCTGGGCTGGGAAGCTGTCACAACTCGCCGAGTTTGTCGATCCTGCGAAAAAGGGGCAGCCTACAGAGCCAAAGCGTATTTACCTTAAGGTAGCCACTGCAGGTGCTCTCGGACATGAGCCGCCTCAAGTTGCCTGAACATGGTGCAAAAGTCCCAAGTAGCCTCTGACGCAGTGCGTGGCTCGCACGTCCGGGCTATGCATGTACCACCTCAGAAGGTACCTGCGCTACCTTCTCACCGTCTGCGACATGACAGCGAGTGATT